>JAGXCT010035070.1:63059-76527 GCA_022495035.1 Philopotamus ludificatus
CCCCAGTGTCAAACCACGACACTGGTTAATTTTAATATCATTTCAGTTGGATTGAAATTTATATGATTTATTTAACGTAGGATAGACGGAATTAGCTAAATTAATTGCAACGCGCCAAACTACTTACATATTTATTTTATAAAACATGGGAAGTTAATGGGTCTTTTCCTCTTCCATACCCCCTGGAAAGTGTTATAAAAATTCCTTGAATTCCTAATTTTTTTAATACAAGCTATAACACTGTGTAAAAAGTTTAAAGAATGAATATTAATTGCGAGTAAAACGTATTAGTGACACGCTGTGAGAGTAGCGAGACATCGCCGAGTGCGCGTGTTGATTACACGTGATATTGATTAGTAGAAAAATCTAAAATATCGACCAAATTATGAAGCATATTATGAATAACTATTTTTGTTCTTAGATAATACATTTTTTTTAAAAAGTCTTGAAATGCTTGGGGTTTCTGAGAGACCCCCTTCGGACGACTCGGTAGTTTTCGAGCCGCCGTGATGGATCGGTTAAAAATGTTATCTATTCATTTCATATTTTTGTATGCTTTGAAAATAATTTAATTTTCCGTGTCTATAGGCCTAGTTTTTTACGTTCATCCAATTCCTTCGGGAAAAAATCTAATTACTGATTTTCTAAAAATACTCTGACCCACTATCCAATCACGGAATAATCCAATTGACCCAGTCTTATTCCAAAAGGTTTAAATATTTATTTAATATAAAAATATGTATATATATTTTGTATGGACACAGTTTATGGATGGGGTAGATTATGTTTTGTGTGTAATGTTCTTATCATTTTATCTCTTTTTACAACGGGCTTCCATCTTCTTAATCTTTCCGCTTTTATCGCTCTCTTCGAGCTGTCACTTAGCTACTCCGAGCTATCTGTCGACCTGTCACAGATTTCTCTTTCAACGCTCTGCGATTCGGTGATATTTGTTTTTTTTTTCACGTGCAAAGGTTAAACTTCACCGTCGACAGTTTATCCGAGTTTGGGAACGAAGCTTAAACTATTTTTTTTTAAATATGAATCTATAGTTAATCCCCCCCGTATGTAGTTATATATAGCCACAGTCGCCCATCCGTTTGTTATTACCTCCAAACTCCGAGCCCACTGACCCATTTTTAAAACATGGAGGCTCCATATGACGTCATTGCTTATAAACTGCATGCGGTCTATACACCCGGGGAAGATTGGTAATTCTAATGTTGGCATAACCTTACAAACAGCTGATGCCATTACAGATTAGGGACGTGTTGTGGTCAGCTCGGGTTCCGTTGTTTCGCCATATGGTCCGAATGGGTCGCAGTGAAAAAAGGGGAAAGTATTATATTGTCTCTGATCCCATTATTATTAGTATGATTATTAATATTAAATTAATTTGAGTATATCCTGTTCGCATACGCTGACTGTACCCTTTCATCGCTTTAATGTCAGTGCTGAGGTTTTCAGGTATGTTTTCAGCTATTACGCGAGATAAAAATATTTCAGACCGACATTTGAACTTTTCTCTTTTTGTCTATTTTTTTTCGTGGAAAATATTTAGAATTTTCCGACTGTAACGCTGCGGCCTAAGCAGGGTTAACAATGCGACTTAACCCTCTCGGCGCAAAACTAAATACTTGCAATTACCGAAAGCTTGTACAGCACATATTTGCGAGCAATTTTTTTTGCGTTGTTTCAGCATTGTTTTGGCAAATGGGGCCTGAAGCATTCAACGAAATTAGAATATATGGAAATTTATTGTTTGCGCTCATATGAAAATTTTAGTACTATTTTACTATAATTGATATAGGCCGAGCTAAATATATTCCTAATGGCAATCTATTTTCACTAAGCCTTATCTCTTTTTAATCATACCTAATGTATTAATACTGACCTTGCTCCCATCCAAACTTTCTAACATATTGTCTTATACCTAATCCATTTAATCTAATCTATTCCGTCTATTACTTATTTTTGATTGATCGAAAATTCCAAATTACGTTGTTTAATATTATAAAAAAACCGGTTATAAAACTTTCCGAGGGTAGACGTCGCGGGTTACTCCGAAACCAATTAACAAAGTAAACCAAAACTAATTTAAATAAAATATAGAGTATGAGACCGGTTTTTAATGCAGGTCTGCTGAATAAGATATGATTTGTTACGGCCATGTGCATCTTTGCCGGCGGCTATGTGCATCTCCGGTATTTAATCTTACGTGCTCGGCCGGTTTTCTTTGACGGAGTCGATTCATTTTCGGTCACGTACGGACTCCGTGGGGAAAATACGCGCGTGACTGTAGCCAGGTGCTCTCGCCACATACTGATGCCCAAACATATACAATATATCAATTGCTGTGCGGTTTTTTGGCCTGTTACGGGCCGTGACAGCCGTAAAATGGACGCCCCTGGCCCGAGACGTGCCGGGTGAAAACAATGTGGGGCTGTCCGGAATTGTGGAAGGAATTTCGCGAAGCGTGAGGATTGCAATACACCGTTTTTATACTTGTTCCGTCATTAAGATTAACGCTTTATGAAAAACGGAAAACCGGAAAAACCTTTTTAGCAATTATTTCAGTCGGTTTAACTCGTTTTCTCGCAATTTTCGTAGAAAATTGTTATTTTTCTCTTATCATTATTAAAAACCCGGATACATCCGGTTTTATTAGGAATCACATGCGTATATTTAAATTTCCTGTTATCGGATGCGCACACTTCACACCGCCTCCCCCTACGATCCGATATTCCCAGGGTCGAATTAGGCGAGGTTATTTTTTTCCCCTCGAAACGAAAATCAAATCACAAAAGAATCAAATCACGAAAGAATGTAAATGTAAAATAATCGAGACTGCTTCCCGGCCAATACGTGTGTGCAATTCCGACAGTTTGATTCGACTCTGTGAAATTTATATTGAAAAAAAAGGAAGGAAAAACCGGCGGGATAAGAGGGAAGTTTCGAGGCGGAGTCAATTCTTGTTGCCGTTTGGCTCTCGAACGTACGTTAATCCGGTGGGATCGAGGCTTTTTGGCATATCCTAGTCTTAAGGGATTTAATACATTTTTAGTTCGGGCACGTGCTCTATCTTGCCAACGGAAATAACCCGACTCGGACGGTTCGTTAAGGATAATCTATCGACATTCTCGACAGATGTAGTCACACATTGTGTGTAATGAAAGGAATCTAGTGATTTGTATGTTTGCGACACCGAAAAAAAAATATCCGGATAACCGGATTTTTATTTTATTTTTAGCCGCAATCGTGCAAATACACACATCACTTACTTATTTATATAGCAGGATGGCCTATTAATTCGGGTGGTTATTAGCCACGTGTAAAAACTGTCGGCCACGGTTTAAACTTTTATGTATTATGAGCCTGTAAATATTTTTATGACGCTTTTAATATTTTTGAACACTTGCCAATTATAGCCGCAACCGTTAATATTCGAAATTAATTATAAAAAAAATATTATTCCCCGCCGGTTTTTAGATGAGTGCATGAAAACGGATTATTAATCGGTTTTATTATATGATTCAGCTGAAAATTCGCCGTTTTATTATCCTCGTTTCTCAAATTGACTCTATTTGTTCCAATCGAGATATTGACTCTTGTTCCAATTAGGGCATCGAACATTGAGCAAAGTTTGTTCAGAACATACAAGATATGCAAGTCGTGATAAAATTGAACACGACTACCTATCTCTACGTTTTATTATGTTTTAAAAAAAAATTCAGATGAAAATGTCATCGCTCTTGCAAAATTGAGTAGAATAATGACCGGGTGTCCGGTTTTCATCTACATATTTCAATTAGCCTTCAATTTCTGGACACCGTTATGACCCCCTGTCCAGGTTGTTTGTGAAATTTCATTATTTTTTCATTTCACCCTGACACATATTTTTCTCTTTGACACGTGGATACAGTTGCTTTTTTTAAAAAAAAAAACTTTATGATCCATAAAACAATTCGGTAAACTAATTTAAAAAAAAATGTTTTAATTCGTGAATTTTTTTTTTGATCTAATGACGATTATAATATTTAATGGCTATGAAATTACCGGTTATCTGATGCATCGTATATTTTTAAATACTAATTTTTATCCAGTTAATGTTTTTAGTGCAATATTATCCGTCTCCTTTTGCGCGCGGCTATATTTATCCGGTATCCGGTTAGTATCTAATGTTCTCGCATTTTTTGCCCTCGCCCCCGGTAATTCCCTTTATTATCTCATTACGGTGAAAGCATCGAAATTAAGTCATTTACCAGCCCAGGTCCGTCATACTTGTGCAAACTATCTCTCGGCCAATCTATCTGGTCCGTTGGCAAAATGGCGCCCGTGCCCAATCCAGAAATGAGATTCGGTCATTAGGGTAATTTGATAGGTAACCGGGTATGGTTAGCGTTAACCCCGAAAACTTAACAAATTGGATTTACCTTTTATCTCAAAATCTCGGACCACCGTCGTCTCCCCAATCCACCACCCTCATCGCGGCTACAGCCCCCCATCCAGCTCCGCGCCCGGTTTTAGGTGAGCAGCCCGGTTTGATGTGTCGTAACTCTTTCGTCGGCTCAGACTTTGTGCGAGGTCACGAAATATGGATCACACTATCTCTGTGTTATATAGAAGAGTGGTAACTCTGGGATGATGTAATTTATATTTAATAAGAGCAGAAATTGTATATATATTAAATGGTAACAATTGTAAGCAACATTGTCTGCCGAGTACGTCCGGTTTAGTCCGGTTTCATACATTGCGCATCTTTTATCGTTTACATTAAAATTTAACAACCGAAACAGACATTTGAATAAATTACATATATTATTTATTCAAGTATTCATATAAATATCATTTAAGGATCGTGCGATTGTACATTAATATTATGTATCTCCAATTTAAAGTTTAAAATTAGTTTAGTTCTCGTTTAGATCGTGACAGTTTATTTATGTTCCGGATTATATCATAGTAGGATGTAAGCCCCCGTATAACTCGTGTGTAAATTATGTAAATCATTCTCGTGAATGAAATCTATAGAATTTTTTGTTGTTTAATTTTAGGCTAATCGTTGTCAATTTTTGTACGCGTCCGAGTGCTAAAAATTTTTTTTTACGCCAAACTCCGGTATTTAGCTGGTATCTTCAAGCGTCAGTTGACTGGCTTCAAAGGAATGAAATATTATGCGTAGTCTGATAACGTCACTCAAGGCCTTTGCCGAAATCTTTGAAAGCCCCGAAATTTCGTCGAGACCTCTGTGGCATCCCTTAATATCGCATTACTTTTGTAATATTTCAGGTTCGGAATTACGGCCGAGATGACGGACAAGGTCTTTCGAGATTATCTGTTTTGAAATTTGTTTGTATGAAAGAAATAATCTATCAAGCGGACATGTGACATGTGCGAGTATATAACAACATGATACGAATTGATCTACAGCTTCTTATCATGTCTTTATTATGTCTAATTCCGTGTAGAATGTTATGCATGATAATGGCAGGGGGCGATTAAATCGCTGCTTCGAGTTGCTCCCGGAAAATCGGAAAATTCGTTCCGAGAAAAAATAAAAGACGACAACCACCGTACTGGTTGAAGATTTAAGTCGCAAGTGCTAAGTGAGGAAAATGTTGACTCAGCTCTATTGAATGTTGGATAAATGAGGAAACGTGCAAATTACTTACTTGATTTATGTAATTAAAATACAGCAGTTTTTTAAGCATAAATATAGAATAAGTATTAAAAATTGAGGCAGATTCTATATAATACAGCTTTCCTTTATCTTCCTCCGGGAATTAGGATGTAAATATTAATATAAATCTAAATTATAAACAGTTTAAATAAATATATAGAATTAATTTATTTAAGAAGTGGGACTGCTACAGCTCTATTGTCGATCCCTCGTTTCATTTTGCACGATCCTCTATTGTGATCCATCTGCAGCAACATTGGCCTGTATCAATCCCAATGATCCAGCGTACCTTCGAATACATTGTACGTCGGGTATTGGACGGATGGGGGCCGGTAGCGGGGAGGGGGGAGGTCTCGCGCTACGACTCATTGCAGTCATACTGATTCACTGTATCGCAATCATTCTGAATTCTGAAATTATTTGAGCCACTTGCTGCTTGTCACTTATTTTATTATTTTTAATATTATATAGTATTTCTAATTCATCCTATTTTTTATATTTTAAATAAAATATGAGCATAATATACTTTTTTCCAAAAAAAAATTACCCTTGAGCCGCCACTTCATTGGAACTTAACGTGATATTTGTATTACAAAACTTGGCTTCCGGATTGTCCTGTAAAACTAGGTTTTAATATTCCTGGTGAGGACTTAGTAATAGAAATGCGAAGTAATACATATTTTACCGCTTAGAATTTTACACTGGTGTCTGGAGCAAAGTCCTTGATGGATTTATAGTTGTACTTCTCGACCCTCTGTTTTCTCGACTCTAATTAATTTTGTGGTTCTTGTCTTTTGAAGCTCGGATTATTCGCTGACATGAATCTGTAATGGTTTGATACACGTGGTAAAGTATAACAGAAGGTTCTGTACTCTCTGCTTAGGGATCTTTGGCAGTGATGACACTCGTGACGGTCTAGTGTCAAGAGGAGTACTTTGAGATTCTGAGGTAAAGTCTGCAGCCAGAACGTCAGCGATTACAGTAGTCAGCTTGTCTGTTAATTGGTTAGTCGATGTGGTTTGCCATGGGAAAGACGGGGGGATATATCCAGAGTCACCATGGCGGCATCCGTGCCTAGCGCAACAAGATGGCGACTACATCTTACGACGGAGCGAAATGCGAAAACATCTGAACGAAACGAAAAAGAGAGGGATTGGCCACCCGCGGGACACCTTAACAGTGGCGCTGAAGATCATTTTGTTGGAGGGGATTACGCCACTTGATCCCACTAAGGGCGCTACATGTCACTCATTATTATGGGACATATTTAAATTAAAGTGCGGGAAATAATCTTGCACTCCGTGGAATGTATTATGGAATGCAGAACACCGAGATCATGATCCAATGTTAAAAAAACTGTAGACTTGGGTCTGGACTTATTAGTTTGAAGTCTGATGAATACTTAAAATTTGTATAAAACATTCTAGCCATCGAGACAAATCAAACTAGAATCACCATGTATGAGATTAGGCTTATTAATTGTTTACACGCCACATTGAGTAATTAAGTAAGGCATAGTGTAGAATCAGCACGAGGGATTGTAAAAGTATTGAGGAAATTTTCAGAATGTATAAGCAATAATTTATGCTAAGAGCAGTTTCAGGGTTGAAGTAAATATGGGCAAACCATGTTGGTCGATAATGTGAGCAATGATAGGTTTCTTAGGATACTTAGGATAGGATCTTCTGCTGGACACTAAGAATCTTCAAAAGATCATACGAATATTTGCAACATCTCAAAGAATCGTCGATACAGCAGACCCTTTTTAATCTCAAAGGATCAGGATAGCTCAGGATTGAAAAATATATACATATAACTTAAACAAGTCTAGAGTATTTTTGGTAGCCAACGGGTTAATGGCAATAGTACCGGTTAACTATATACATACCGCGTTTTAAGCGTGCTATATAAATATAGATTCTGTGGTTCTCGGCAAATAAACCGGGATGCTTAATGACATTAAAGAAGTTTCGGTGAGGCTTATGTATATATTTGTGTTTTCGTCCGTCGGCAATATAAATTCCAAACTAAATTACTCCTGTAAATGTTCCCAGACGCTTCACGGGGGACTAGTAGCAATAACTTCTTGTGCGAGATCAATCGAGCATCACAATTCTTCGGCGTGATTTTTCCCGGATTGTTTTCGATGTTGGTCTACCCCCATCCCTCCATAGCCATATACGCCACTCACTCCCCCGCCTCCCAGCCATGCCCCATAAGCCTCAGGTGGCAACGTTCTACACTTGGCGAAGACTTGAACGAGCGGTGTGTCTCAAAGGCCTGTAAATTTTTATCTCGTCCAATTCACCGCCCCCCCCGCCCCGTTTCTTGGGGAGAGCGGTGTCCGGGTGGGGATGTTTTTGCCACCCCTCTCCCCTATCCCCCGATCGGGCGGCGTCTACTGGGCGTCGAGTCGGCAGAAAAATATCCGATTATATGGGGTGTGGGACGGCGTCGGTTATTGGTTTTTCTGACGTCGGCGGTTATCTACAGCTGACCTTCCCGTCTCATCCTGCCCACTGTGCTGGCTAATGCTATCTCGAGGCTCTAACATATTTTTTGCGGCTGTTGTGTCTATACAAATTTAGGCAGTCGTCGTGTGTCCTTGTGGTCGATTGTCCTTTTTGCGGTCGTTATTGGATTAGATAACTCTGACGCGTTAATGATGGCTTTGGATCCGACCGGAAGGATGTGGAATAGATGCCGAGGATTTATTGGAAGAGATCGCATAAAAAATAAGTACATAGCTCTTTGCCTCAAAAACCGGATTTCAGGCTCTTCCGGTTTTTGTCACACTGAAAATCTTTTATTTTTTTGCAATTTTGATATATATATCTCGTGTTTTAATTTCGAAAGTAAAAGATACCGAGATTGTTATTTTTTAAAGACATCTAATCTTCATGTCTGTTGTTTTGATGATCTATGAGGTTTAAAAAAATACGTGGAGTTTCTTAACCCGGCTCGAAAATAACCGCGTCGTCTTAAGGAGGTCTCAATATCTTGACATTTTTAAAAGAAATGGATTATTCATGATATGCTTCATAATGATTCATGCGGCACATTTCACTTGTACTTGGCACATTGTACCGGATGCGAGCGAGAAAAAACATCGCACGTGTGGCAACAGCAGCAAACACTGTTGTTTTTATTTATTTTTTAGCAATTGCAGACAATAAAGGACAATGATTATTTATAATATTTATTCTTAAGACATTTTGGACAAATAAAAGAAGGTTTTTAAACGTTTTTCTGTATATATATATATTTTTTTTTGAAAAAAGGAAATTGAAAGTGTGACCAAAACAACCCTGATATACTATTGTTTTCGTCGAGCATGACCTTTCATATAAAAACAAAAGGAAAACTACTCGTGATATTACCATCCCTAAAATATGTCTTAAATATTATGTCCTATTCTTATACGATTAACCCTGAAATAACGTGCGGTGTCGCGTAAATTTAATAAATACATGATATATGAGAGGTAATTAAATATCACCGCCATGATTATATGGCGGTCTCTCAATAATTTGGCCGGAAATGGCGCACAAAGATAATAATGCCCCGATTGGAAATTAATGGCTCGGACGAAAATCGAGTTAATATTTTCTTATCTACCTTTTCCGGTAGAGTCTTCCTGCATTTTATTGTGGAAATACCTCACTTACCCCTGACCCCCATTCCACTCTAATATTGATCTCAGGGGGACGTTAACAAAAACGAGAAAAACAACGCGAACGAATGGAAGCTGGAAGCGTTCGCAAGAACAACAACGGAGCGAATTTAATAAACGCATACGTATTCTATTAATTTTTAATTAGATTTAAAAGTTTTCGTTGTGTTAACTTTTTATCTGAAAAATTTCGACATGCAACTTTCCGATTCGGAGTAGATAGTTGAATCGATGGATTCCTCGAGCGTCTTCCGGCGTGGTATCCAAAGACGTTTACAAGTGGCTTAAATGGAAACGTCTCTGGAGTTTTCCGGCTATATTGCATTCAAATGTGGACGAACGTAAATCCTCAGCGTCGGGAATTGAAACGCTGATTTAAAAACGGCCTTTGAGCAAAAGTTTAAAACTCTTAAAATGGGTCAACAGATTTCCACTTTGGAGGAGATCGGGAGATTATCGGGTGTTTGAGGCTGTGCGGCAATTTAAATTTGTATTTTTAATGAATGAGTTATAAACATCCAGCATTTCGCTGTGTAAACAAGCAGAGATTAATTTCGAAGAGATTATAAATTTATGATGAGTGAAAATTCATTTAAATTTTCACGCATATCAGAAAAATAATTTCATCTCAGAATTTCATCTGATGGTTTCTGAGAGTTACTGTCGCACAAATTCATAGAATTGTTGATAAAATACACGACGACCTGAATGATAAAAGTAATACAGTAATAAAGCTTTGCGGCATTTCTTGATCTAACTTGGGCCTTCGACAGAGTCTGGCTAAAGGACTACTGTATAAAATTAAGAACAATCTTCCTCATCATTTTTATATAATCTTACAATCACATATTTCAAACATACATTTCCGCGTCAATCAACATGAAGAGAGAACCGCAATTAACTCTGGAGTACAACAGGGAAGCGTAACTGATCCAACCCTGTATTTACTATACACTGCTGATATGCCCAACACCGAAAACAACGAAAAAACCCTAATCACCACCTATGCAGATTACTTGGTACTCCTGGGATTACTTGTGGATCCAGATAAAGCATCCGAAATGCTTTAAGAAAGTCTGAAAAATATGTGGAAAATTTGGAAAATTATACCAAGTCAGTCCATATAGTTTTCGCCCTAAGAAAGAGAAACTGTCCTTCTATAAGCATTCATGGTGAGCTTCTGTCCCAGACATACTTAGTTAAATATCTGGGAATGTGTTTTGATCACCGTATAAACTTTAAAAAATATATAAACAATAAACTAGCATCACAGCCAAGAAAGGAAAATTCGAGTATGGAAAGGCGTTTAAAAATGATCAGGATATTTGATATATTAAAAAAGACTGAATAAAACCCTAGTCTTGGATAGGATCGCGGGATCCTTTTATTCCATGTTAATTAATATGATAAAAATAACCTGTTGTAAGAGTTTACAAATTGTGCTGTTGAATTAATAATAATAAAAAAATCTAAGAAAATTATATTGATTTTGTAAATATCACTTTCTATATTACTTTTGAATAATTTTAATATTAGTATTTTATTTAAAATGTTGTCGACCACTGCTCTTCATGCCGTGGATGTTCATTATGTTTTTTTACACGGCATTACCTCCATATGTTAGTTCTTTGCTTTATGTGGGTCACGGTACTATGTACAACGTCTTACCCTCGTACGGATATCCTTACCTTTTTTATTTTTAATCACGGTACCTAATTCTTACAGGATGATATGTGACTCAGTTGTTTTTTCTCTATTTTTATGAGGTTCGAGTAATTACGTGGTTGACGAGGCCTTAAGAGCATTGCGTGCTCTACGGCAGTTTGGAGTTGTATTTGATGAGGGATTTGCAGGGTTGATGACCTACGGCAGGGTATTGTTTGGGTTTTTGTTCTGTTGTGGTATGCACCTCTTCGATTGCCAGTGCGATTCCCTTGAAACGCTTTTCTCGGAAAATTGTTTTAACCCATAAACTTTAAGCGATACGAAAACATATATTGAATATATATTTTTAAATAAATATTTATTAAGAAAAAGGGTCGGAGATCCGACCCTTCCAGGTCAGTGATTGTTTTTTCTCGACTAATTTCATGATTGATCGACGTATTATTTTTCAGCCGAAATTGAGATATGAACGTTTTCATATAAATATATTTTCTGCCGTTATTATAGGATGATTTTATTTATTTTTTTATTTTAAATAGCAATGATTTTATTGATCTTTCAAGTCTAATAACACTAATGACGTTATCGATTATGCATCGCATGCAAATTGACGGGTTAAACTATATGACATTTGTCACGCGAGACTTAATTTTTAAAACAAAATCACATATTAAATCTATGATTTTTTTTCAGCTCTGAAAGCTTTAACTTTTACTGAAAATAATTGAGTTGTTTTATTCAGTATGTATAATTTTTGTGTTCATACCTTCGTATATTATATAATATAGAGATTAGGTATATTTATGTTAAAGGCACGTATTGTGTAAAAACCGCGGTTAAATATCAGATGTTATCTCAGAATAATATTTTTTTGAACAATCAGGATAGAAAAATAAATGTATGCTAAATTGTATCGTATATTAATTCGTGATATATTTCTTACTCATAACGCTTTACGTATTACTGATTAAAATAAATATATTAATATTAAATGTAAAATATTTCTTGAATGTTTAACAAAGGCTAGGCCTGGAAAATTATATAAATAATAAGTTTCTTAGCATATTCTCTTAGAGAAAACTTTTTATTATTACTTATTATACTAAAAATTTTCATTTACCCAGGGAAACCAAAAGCTTTTTATAATCCAAACTTATTTTTATTAATTATCCACAGGTTTTAATTAGGATTATAATTCTAGCTATATTTCCCGACTACCCTATAAATTTTATGGCTATTTTTCTGTATAATAATATTTAAATTTTATAAGTTGTATAAAAATTTCGATAACCGTGAGTTAGTTGCTATAAACCTCATTTTAAATTTAGATATTTAAATAATTATTGGGTTATATCAGAGGTTCCTAATCTTTTTCGGCTTACGGCTGCCTTAAAACATCAGATTTTTCCGCGGCTCTTTTTCAAAATTTTTATGGACGTGTCTCTAGAGATCGCTTAGTGTCCTCCAGATGCCAAAGACCCACCTAAGGGTCAGAAGGCCACTTAAATAATAATAATATATTAATAAAATAAATATTAGATTATTTAGACCCAACCACTAAGTACCATTTGAGCTAAAATATATGTTTTAATGTTGACGCTTGTTTCAATGAAGTTGGCAACACTGCATTCTCATCGATGATCCGTCTACTCTAACCTAAAAAACTGATATTAATTATTACATAACCTAATATTCGTAAAATAACCTAATCTTCCCAACATAACCTAACCAAACTTACTAAAAATAATTGTATAACCTAATAAAATTATTGAAAAAATCCCAATTATTTTTTAACTTATGAATTTACTCTATTAATATAAGACCTGAATTAACTAATGTGTATCTTATTAGTTTTAACTTATATAGTATCTTATCTATAACCTTGCATCAATCATTTAATTGTAATATTTTTGTATACTTTCTCAAATATAAAACTAAAAAATGTTATATGATATCAGTTAACACTCCTATAGCGCTGAAATTGAGACCACGCTACAAGAACCCTCCTTATTAGAAGACTGGGATAGACTAATTTGAATTTTGTTTTTATTTGTATTTTGTCAATAATTTGTCCTTTATTTCTATATACATTTAGTTTAGTAGAAAATCATGCTCTAGGATTAAGCGCTAACAAGCGGTTGACTGTAATATATAACTAAAATATTTAAAATAACTATGTATCAGTACTTAAATACAATTTTCAGGCTCTAATGAAATTCGCAATATCCTCTTTCTTATATTAATATTTTAAATCAATTTAATTACAGTTCAGCTATTTATTTAATTATTTATTTGATTGCGATGGAAAGATGGCATAACAGAAAGATTACAATGCGCCATTCAGCCATATACAGGTTCGATAAAGATTCTAAAGATGCAAGGGAACGAGTCCCTTACATTAATATTCCCCCCAGTGTCAAACCACGACACTGGTTAATTTTAATATTATT
>JAGXCT010035071.1:0-40881 GCA_022495035.1 Philopotamus ludificatus
ACACAAAGTTTATATACTCTATTCGCCTGATGTTGCACTCTCAGACTATCATATTGTCGATGGAAAATTCCTATTAAGAAAATTACTTTTCGTCCATTTTTAATAAAAAAAAGTGGTATTTTCATGCTTTTTTTAACAGTTTTTGTTTAAATAAAGGTTTTATCGCAATAAAAAAGTTATTATTTCCGGATATATTAATCATTGCATTTTCGGATGAAAAATCGAGTCGTATTAGTCTCCGAATTCGATTTTGAATGTACAAAAGATCCGAAATGAAATTTCCGCCGGATGCGATTTTCCGCGCGCAGTTTTCCCCGCTGCAGCCGGCTGCAAGCTGCAACCGGAACACCCGGTGGCGGCAGAGTCGCCGAGAGGAGCTTTGCGCCACCAGACCAGTCCGGCCGGGCGCGCCGAGCAGCCACTCGTGCGCTCCTCCCGCACACACACACACTCAATCTCCGACTTAACCCCTCCCCGCGTCTCTCTGTCACCCCCTCGTCCCGTTTCAATTTTCCTGAAAATTTTTCCGGGCCCGAAACCCCGGCAGATTTTCCTCCGCAGAGGAAAACCGTGAGCGGAAGACCCCGCCCCGCAATAAAATCCCCCAGGCCCTCCCCCGCCCCCCGCTCCCCGTCCCCCCCGTCCCCGAGCACCCTCACGGAGCGCACGGTGTTCACAAACAGTCGTCATTTTCCGCATTATTTATTTTTTACCCAGTTCGACGCATTTTTTTGGCAAACTTCCCCGGGCGCGTGTTGACTGGCTGGCCGTATTTTGATTTTTCACGTTGCGCGTTCCGAAAAGTCGTTCGTCAGAGCGCAAAAATTCAATAATAATAACCCGCGAGGACGATCGATGTGATGTGAATAATAACCATATTGTGAATAAAGTATCCGTTGTGGCGGCAGTTTCAAGAAAAGTCATTTTCTCTGCAAAATAATAATTGAAAATTTAAAAAAAAAAAAGGAAAATTCTTTTTTTGATGTGCAAATTGATAGTGGATTCTGCTCTCTCATCGTGTTGTGTGGAGGAGACACGATTTATTCTATGAATAGTCAGTGTCCGCGCTCAGCGAACCTCGGTTTGCTATTTCGGTCCTACCGCCGAATTACACAGCGTCGGGTGGCTGAGGAGAGTGGACCACCACAAGACCGAGAGGAAACGTCTCGAAATACGACGGGTCGGATCGATCGACCTCAGACTCAAAAGTCAAACTCGTAAACAAACAATAACGCCGAAAGAGAAAGATAGATTGGGGATATGAGTCCGCAGATGAGGCACCGCCTATCGTCCCACAGCCACTGAGGCTAGGCATGTTTATCCCTGATTCATTGCGCAGCTGCATGGTCGAGCCGGACGTTTCGTCTTACCTCCAAACTCCGTCTTCCGGACAGGTGCAGCAATAATCGACCAATTAAAAAAAAAAACCAAAAAAAAATCACACAAAAAATAATCAAATAAAAAAGTCATTAAATGTAGAACACGGCGGGCGCACAGAACCCGACGTCGGACTGGAAAGCCCCTTTCCCAAAGTCCGATTTCATTAGTTTGACGAATTGTTTGAAACATTATGTAATTAACCAAATGCAATATTAACAATACGGTGTCGTATCGATGTGTGTCTTTATTATTTCTGTATTATTTTTTTGTTTCATCTTCTTCCCACTTGATATGTGTGCTCATAATATTATTTTTTTCCACGTTGCGATCGCTGAAACATGGCGCTACATTGTAGCATCCGATAGATCTATATGAAGAGACCTTGGCATCGATGTTCCAATCATACATTTAAATAATAAAACTCAATGCGTCAAACTGCAGATACCGAACGAAAAAAAAAATAAAAATAAATCAATAATTGCATCGATCGCAATGATGATCACCCTATACATGCACATTGCACGGCTCATTGATAAAAAAAAATATATCATTTACGCGCGTACATCACAATCAATCAAAAATCGATTCGATATAAGATTCTCAAACTTTTATTCGATTAATTAAATATTAATATAATATTTTTAGCGCGAGTGTATTATAAAACCGCGATAAATATAGCGAAACGCATATTAGTCACGGCGAAAATGTAATGAAAACATCTGAAAAAAAGTGTCTAATCTTATCGCAGACTCAAATAGCACTCCAGCTTTTTCATCTCTAATCCATATACACTACGAGAGAGAGATAGATCACGTGCAAAATTCCATAGGGTGATCATTTATAACATATTTCAGCGATTCGCAAACATTATTTATTCAATATATTATTTATTTGATCTATATATACACCTGTATTGTTGTCACTATATCTTCTATATAAATATTTATTCTCCTTATTGAGTGTTTCGGTGTTAGATTGTAGCATGAGTATATATATATATATTTGATTTGACACATTTTTTATTTTTAATCAAAAACCTATATCAAATCAATAGCGATGGATCAATCATATTATTGATTTGATATATTGATATCAGCAAGTCCCTCTAGTTTTTCTTTATAAGCACTAAAGTGCCTGTTTTTTGATATATCACATTATTTGAATGAAATTTTTGCGATGTTCAACCCTTAATGCACTTTTTTTCGAATTTTTTGTATTGTATATTATGGATGTTTGTTCTATGTTGTGCTAATAACGATTATATTAATATATATATGTGTGGAATTGAACGCGTGTATAATCGCATATGCAATTTATTACATATAATATTTATTACAATTAATCACAATCGAACGCATATGCAATTATTTATGCATTATTTTATATTATTATTTTTTTATACACGATATATATTTAATAATCCGATTGTATTAGAAGATATGTATGTTTAATTATTTAAAATCGATGCGATTGTATGAGCGACGATATCTTCTAGTGCAATCAGATTATATTGCTGAAATAATTCATAGTGATAGCTCAATTGGACGATGTGGATATTGTAAGTAATCTTTTTTATTCTAATCATCTAAAAAGTGGATATAGATCCGGCTTTCTATAATATATAGTTTTTAATTAATGTTCTGTCGTGTGCGTTAATGATGCCGAATATATTTTTCGTGTTCAAATATTAGTAAAAAAAAGAGCTACGAACACGAAATGGCCCAGGGACGAGATTCGTACGACTATTTATACTTCAATCCATCATCCTAATGGATCGTAGTATTGTTTTCTGCGCGATTTTTTTTCATACGCATCGAAAATTATTTAGTTATGTGTTTTTTCGATAGTTTGAATGTGGGGAGACGATCATGGCGCTGGATTGCTCGGGTTGTCGCGGCGCTTGAGGTGTGCGCATGCGCAGTGGCGCGGTCGGATGCCGTTAATCCGGGTCAACTATCGATTGCGCGATTGGTGCGCGAATCCCTAATGGAATTTGAGTCCCTCCGCATTTTCACTTGTCGGGGTGTGGGGATTTCGGAATTAGACGTTTCCATCAAAGCCAGCGTCCCGCTGTGATGATGATTAATGGTATCGCGTATCGCCGGACAATGGGGGCGACTCGAGCGGCTCCTGCGCACAAAAGCAGCAGCTCCGGCTGGATGTAGCAACATTTATAAAGTAGTTGATGCTGCGGTCCACGGGCCGGCTGGCCGATGGTAGACGCCGCCGATGCTCGCCTGTTTCATAATACGACGTATAAGTTGTGGCGATGGGCGGTGGACGTAAATAGACTGGAAGTATAGAGAAAGAGATCGGACGTAAATAGCTTACTTCAAATGTTCCCATACAACAGTGGATGCCGGCCCGGGTTGACACGAGTTTGTATGCTAAATCGGGTCTGCTGCTCACCACCTGTCGCCACTTGCATCCTTGCATCTCAGCCGGCTCGACACGGGAGATGCGATCGGCAGGGAGGTGGAGCTAGTAGAGATGTCCTCGAGTCGTCCGCCGATTCCATTGTTCCGTTCCTTTCGACATTCTTCTACGATAATGATTCTTTCGAATGCATTGCGATGCTAACAATAACTGACGGGAAGCAGTGGCGACTCGTCCGTATGCACTGAGGAGCTGCAGCACCCCCAACCAAATGTAAGCGCGATGTAGAGCAAGAGCGCTGTTTGCTCGTCAACGCTACCAGCGTCGTGTGTTGGATGGATGCGGGGCGGCAAGGGGGGGGGGGGGTCGTCGTTAAACGTCATGCGCCATCCATTTTTAAAACATATTTTTTTAATTTTTAATCTTTCGCACTACCCTCAAATAATTTATAACTTTTAAACCCCATAAATATGTAACGTAAAAATATATTTAAGCCTGGCATATTCCTAATTCAGGGTTGAACAACCCGCGGCCCGCCACACTGATTGAAATCGTGTCGTCCATATATCTGCAAATATATATCAATTAATGGCAAAGAAGCAATGTCAAATTTGTCATTAACCTAGCCATGCCGATGGAATTCATTTGGGACTCTTAGTTTTTGATTTTTCTCAATTAATTCTTTAAATATGAATCTTACGTATTACAAGCTAATTGCATTTGTTCAAAAAAAACGTCCAAAAAATTAATATTATAAATAATCATTGACTAAATTGTCCGTAATTGCGAAAAAAATTAAATATGTTTTTTCTCGCTCGCATCCGTAACGATGTGTCAAGTCAGAGTGAAACGTATACCAGTGACACGTGCCGCGAGAAATGGCGCTCGATTATCGGTGGTATGTCCATGTGGCGCCTTTCGTTTACGCATTATATTGATTAGTTAAAAAATACAAATTATAAAGCGTATCATGAATAACTATTTTTATTCTTAGAAAAATCCATTTTTTAGAAAAAACGTCAAGATATTGATGAAATTATCTTGACTTGAAATGCTTGGAGTCTATTATCCCATATAAATATACCCCATTTGGACGACGCGGTTAGTTTCGAGTCAGTAAAATATTTTAATAAAAAAATATATATAAACATTAGTGTTTGGGAAGAACGTAAAATATGCCGTAAAACCCCTGATTTAAATAAAGATGCACAGTATTTATTCCAATTAGCCAAAAGCTAACAAACGAAAATAACAGATCTAAAAAGTAGAGCATAGAATTTAAGCTATTGATTTAAATAATAATGCTATTGTATTATTATTTAATCTCAACTATAACACAAAAAAAATAAAATCATTTTTTTAATCTAGATTTTCTCAATATCTTGACTAGATGTGCTTGGATTTTATAATTTATAATGGAAAATAGACCCCCTTCGGACGACGCGGTTGGTTTCGAGCCGCCTATCGGTTAGATAATCTTTCGCCGTTTTATAATTGTATTTCTATTAATGAGTTTATTTTGTTAATAAAGAGATAATTTGAGTTCATAACTCAGTGTTTGTATTATCATAAGTTTCTTACGTG
The DNA here is from genome assembly GCA_022495035.1 of Philopotamus ludificatus. Lineage (NCBI taxonomy): Eukaryota > Metazoa > Arthropoda > Insecta > Trichoptera > Philopotamidae > Philopotamus > Philopotamus ludificatus. The sequence goes on from JAGXCT010035071.1 coordinate 5,341, forward strand.
CGGCCCGCAACAATTTTAAATTTCTATCTGGTCCTTTGTAAATAAAGGTTGCTCACCCCTGCTCTAATTGCTTCAACATAAGTAATTGATCTGCCCATGTCATTTTCTACAGAATTAATGAATTCAGTCTCTCATCAAAATAGTGATTGAGAGGAAACGTTATAGAAGGGCTGATTGTAGAGGGAAAACGTAGATTTGGGATTAGTCGCGGAGTATCAGATATCTGTCCTGATATATTGATCGAAAGGCTTGTAGAGAAAGATCTTGAGAAATTATTTAGCTTCTTCGTGGGTCGGATCGTGACCATTCTTGACCCGAGTATCCCTGATCATGGATCGCTCCAGCAGATAGGCCTTCTGCTCTTTCCTCAGCGTCATTGTACGCTATCAAGAACGACTAGCTTCTCTAGACTATCGTTTCCTCTAGCAAGATGTCCAAAGTATCGCAGAATCAGCTATCTTTTTCGTTCTCCATTTATTCCAGGACAGACAGGTTTGTGCATTTAGCGGTTTTCAAAGTCATTTTTTTATATTTTCCTTTATGGTACAGTTTTCTACGCCGTATGCAAAAATGGAGAATACTATACTCTGCACCAAATATTTTTTTGTCTTTATATCTCCCTGTTTTTTTAATTTGTCGATTGCTTCGACATTGTATTTTGAGCCATACTAATTCGCCTACCTATTTCTGGCTCACAATTTCCGTTAATCGCAAGTAGAGATCCGAGATATAGAAATTCTTTAACCTTCTCCAGATCCGGAAGATTAGCGGATCTAGTTAGCTGATGTCATCTTTCTACTATCATAAGGCTAGTTTTGGAAATACTGATCTCGAGTCCTATTTAAAGCTAGTCACAGAAAATGCATATGATCACAATGCCATCACATTCCCTAAGAAAGGAAGATCAAACCAGGACGCTATATCGTTGGGATATTATTATTAGTATATATTAATCATCGCGTTATAGGAGGCATAATAAACGCATTTCTCGTTATAAGACCTGGTCTTATATTAATTTTTATTCTAAAATACGCGACGAATATTTTTTGTTCCTAGAAAAGTGTCTTTAAGTAATGTGGAGAAACATTTTCTTTTTTACACGATTAGTTGAAACTAGCGCTTATTTTTTAAGGAAAAATCATATTTAACCTAATAATACTTTTTAGAGCAGGACGTATAAAGTAGAATTATTCTATTTTTTCCAAATCAGATCGTTTTTCTCAGCTTTTCTTCAGAAAACATAAGACATGTTTTAATATTTAATATAATCGTTCGTATACACATATTTTTTTTTACGCGACTATACAAAAATAATATTTATTAAGAAAAAATACCACAACGTTTCCTGTAAATCACTGGTTTCTATACAAAATTCTAATACTTTTAAAGGTCAATTTAGATATTTCGTAAAATCTGCCGAGCGAAATAAAGGTCAATGCTCTTTGGTTGACAAGGAATTTTGTAGAAAGAAGAGATTTAGAGGAAACGCTATAGGAGGGCTGACTGTATTATGCAGCTGAAGTATTTCAGCAATTATTATTGTTCTTCAGCCTTGCGTGAACGTATCCGTACATCGTTTACAAAACAAATACAAAATAGATATGATTTAAAAAATTATACGTGTCTTTTTTTACGCGGCAATAATTTTACCTTTTGTTAAAAAAAATACACTTTAACAGATTATCAAAAGTTACTTAAAAAATGCCCTGAAGCTTTAAATACACACATATATCGATTTGCATGGGGTTTTACGCGGCTTTTAAACCGGCGTTAGTATAAGAAAGTCACGTAAAAAAATATAAAAAAATCTTTTTGTGCATTTTAAATTGTCTACAGCCATTATGGCTGTTATTAGATGTAAAAATCTACATTTAAGAGATACAGAAATTGCTGATGTTAATACCTTAGAACGTGTCTCTTACATTTTATATGAACTTTAAGTCTTTTTTGCGCGGATTTTTTTATCTCATGATTTTGTATGAAGTATGAACTTCAAGTCAAAAATACGCGTAAAAAAAACTTTGAGCTTTGAGAAAAGTTCTAAAACGTTGATCCGCGAATAAAAAAGTTGAATTTTCCAATTTTTATTTATATGTTTCATTAGTTCAAATGGAAAATCGATCGTTAAGTGATCTCTCTCGAATCGTAGCGGAAACGGTTCGAACATTAGCGCCATCGATTACCCGCGGCTTTTATTAGCAACCACGTTTCGCAACGCAGCATCGTTCGCCGCGTCTGTTTATCTAAATTAAAATCGTATATTTCACACACTGTAGATATGTGTATTAATGTGTAAAAATGGCAAACCATGGCACCGCCGAGACCGTTATGTTGTGGCAAAAACTGCGCGATAAATCCGCGATGGCGCTAACTACCCGCTATTCAAAATAACGGTCGCGACCCAATTGCGTCATTAGCGATAATTTCGGGTCGGCCCTGGTGGTATTGAGTGCATCCGATATTTCCTGGGTCGCATTTGTGGGTCATGAATAGCCCGACGAGACACGGTGCAGCCTCCGGGGGCTATTTTTGCGTTCGATGCGCGGAAAAACCGCGACTCGGTTGCGCAATTTTCGGATTCATTTTGAAAATCCGCCACGCATTATTTAATATGCGACGAATTTCGCCGCGAATTTACTATCGATCTTGACACACTTGGAACCGATCCATATTTAATAACCTGAAACATCATTCCGCGCGGAAAACCGAAAAGTGACGTCTCAATAATCGGCGCCACGAGAGCCGGAATTCTGAAAGGGGGTGAGCGCTCCGTTTATTTCGAATTTCAAAAAGCGACCGAAAAAAAATGCCCAGCATACTTAAGCCGGTGTTGCCATAAAACTCTAGAGCGGTTAAGTCTAATGACCGTAGTCACAAAATGTCTGCGACAAAATTAGAATGTTGCAACACGGACCGTGTCTTTTTTAACCCAGTTGTATTTTCGTGAAATGTTAGGGATTATTTTTAATGGCGTTTTGAATTAAGGGAAATTAGTTTTATTACCAACGTATAATGCATATTAAAACGCCAAATATGGACGAAGAGAACAAAAAAATATTTTTCACAATAAATTAATAATGCAGTTTTTTCTAATCCCGCAGTTAAAAAAAACATTAAATAACGACGTTTTTCCGACATTCATTAGATAAAGACAGAATCCTTGAAGTCGAAGATCGGAATGAGCGCGGAATTTATTTAGAGGACTCAAAAACAACCGCGTCATCCGAAGGGGGTCCATCAGAGACCCCAATTATTTTAAATCGCGCGGGATTGTATTTTGAATCTTATTGTTTTATTTTGGCAATTACAGACAATATAGAACAATTATTATCTATAATATTTATTCTTTAGAACTTTTTAGACAAATACAAAAAAAATGTGAAATGTTGGGTTTATATTAAAAGAGTTATTCAAGAAAAACTTGGTGAAAATTTTTTGATGAAAAATATATCTTTTTTAGAAAAGATTTTTTTTAAGAATATAGCGAAAAAATAACGATTCGTGCATTTGATTTACACGGTAAATAGGTTTCAACAAATTACCGTGTAAATCAAGACGAATAAACACACTCAAACACGGTTTTGATATAACACGGTCTACCAAAAAGAAAGAATAACTAAAGCTGTTGTTAAAAAAAAATAAAAAAAGGCGTCAGGAAACAAAGATTGTGATTGGATTTTTATTATTACTTTTTTACGCGATTTTCTATACAACAATGTTTGTTCTTTTTGAAAGAAAAAATACTCTTTGAAGAAAAAAATACCCTTCGTGACTTTTTTCTAATCTCGCAGATAGAGAAAATATGAAATACGACGTTATTCCGACATTGAGGGACGAATAGAGACAAATAAATGCAATTGATCACGATTTTCAAATAACACGGTCCAACAAAATGAGCGATTACCTAAATAATGGATTTATTGCGAAAAAAAATAGCTTTAGATAGAAAAAATATTAAAAAGGGATTTCAAAAGATCTTCAGAAAACAAACTCTTATCTTTTTTACACGATTTTCACTTTTTTTTTTTACACGGTGTTTTGGTGGAACGGATCTTACGTGTAAAGGGCTAGCGGTAATACAAAAGAGCAAAATAAACTCTTTTTAATCCTAAATGGATTTTATTTATCTTTTAGAATCGCCGTGTCAATCATTTTTATTCCAATTTTTTTATTTAGAATTTCCTTCTATACTAAGAAAGATATTTTTCTGCAGTTTTCGCTTAATACGGTCCATTTTCGCTCTTCATTTTGAGGTTATTATTTTAATTTTTTTTGTAAAAATCTAGAGATTAGAAACAGTGTAAATCGAGAGAAACAACGAATAATATATCTAAATAAAAAGACAATTTTTAAATAATTTATTAACAAAGAAATTGACGTGTAAAATAGATATATCCAAAGGATAAATATATCAGAATTGATAAATAATCATTTAAAAAATGCATATTTATTTAAATATACGCATGATAAACATGATAAAGAATTCATTGTGACGTCAAATATATCATGTGTGCCAAGAGGGCACGCGTGTCACGTATTTGCCATTCCTGATATGTCTCAAAGGCTGATTCATGCATTTATTCTTAATTTAAAAATGATAATAATGCGTTTTTCACAATTTTTAGATCAAAATGTAATAATAATCGTATAATTTATAGCCTAATTAGTATAATACGTGGAGAATGATTTCATAACCTCAAAAAAATGTTTTAGGTTAATTTGTTTTAGGGTATTATATCAAAACAGTACGTATAAATACAGAATTAGTTGCATACATTTGTCTGTGTGCGAAATTATAATTCGCATTACCGAGAGCGATGTCTGTATATTTCTGTATTTTTCCGATCCATAATTAAACTCGCGTTGCTATAGCTGCAATATACTAAAATAAAAACAAAATGGTGACGCGAACGTAGCAGCTGATCGATCTCAAAACATTATCGCACCGTTTTACAAATAATTTAGTGTCGTATTCCGATCCATACCGCTCCCGCACACGTCACGATTTCGTCGGTTATTTTTTTTTTCAAATCGGGCGGCCATTTTGAATTTTCCGCGCGGGGGGTGTCGGCGCAGCAGCGCCCCGCCTTACCGACCGCAGAGCAAATGTCACGCGCGATGCAACTGGATTCGAATATTAGAGAATCCCGCCAAATTCTGCAATTAATTATTTCGCTCACGCGGCGTCCGGGCGGCCTTGCCGAGTTACGTCGGGTTACGCCGCGCCGTTTGGCAAACTTCCTCGAACGACTACTTTTATTATTTGTTGTGGAATGGTACAATATCCGCCATTCGTCGCTCTTGTCCAATTAGCACCGATTCTCGACACACATTCGCGGAAAATCGGGTGGAAAACGCACCTGTCGACTCTATGGTCGAAGACGTCGACGGCCATCGATTAGAGTGTCGTTTGATCTTACAGCCCAACGTCGTATAAATACATCCTCAACCGATTCATATTTATTATTAGTTTTATTCATCGACTGAAAACATATTTTTAATGCAATTCTGAGAAATCTGTGACATCACTGGTGAATGTGTCAGTTAATTTTATCAGCATATGCACCCTGGCATCATTTAGCACCGTCTTCATTGCCCTCAATCTGCAGCTCTATCTTTTGCTCAGTCGCGATGATGCAGAGTTCCATTGTTTACAGTCTAGTCACGTCAAAACTAATCTTCCTTTCCCCTGGGAAAAATAAGGCACAGTTCCAAATATCTGTCTCAAGATCTTTCTCTCTATGATGTAAATAAATCACTAGTCTTGCATTGTTAGAGCTCACAGTCAGACCCATATATGAGTGGTTTATCAGCATGGTTCTTATTTTAAGATACATATACTTGGACATACTCATCAATTCTTGGCTAGTCGAAGATTTGTCTTTAGCATTTTTTTGCATCGATTCTGCTGCCATAGTTCTTAAGGACTGTTTGTGTTCTCGACACAACATCAATATCATCCACATAGACAGATGTCCTACAATGGAGGATAATAATCCCCTTTTTATCAACTTATTAATACCATTAGAGCAAAACTCTCTTTACTCTCAAGCAAAAAATGCATTAAGGGAAGTTTTTACCTGCTCTATTCTGGTCTATATTTTTCAAGGGCGATGTTTAATTCTGGCAATTCTTGACAGTAACATTCCGCTGTAATTGTTTGATTACGTTCTAAGAGTTGGAAATACACAATACCCTTGCAATCTCACCAAAGACAAAACATTACTCTTTATTGACGGATTTCGGTCTTTGAATTTATTTATGGAATTTGTACAGGTATAAGTCAATCTCTTTTCTCATCTACTGTCACTAATCGATGCAAAAGAGGTCTTGCTTTTGTCTCGGACTCAAAGCCACTCATCTTGAAACATGGTTCAATAAATTGGCGGCTGAAAATCGATGAGGAATTCAAATATCGTACCGCGAAACCATTCCATAAAATGGTTGATTAGTTGACTCCCATCTTTACTACGATCCCTCGGTGTTTTGACATGCATCAAACATCAAAGGCCATCGTGGTTCATTAGTCCATGAAAAATCCCTAGATCGGAATTTTTTAAGCCGCGTTCGGTAGAACTTTGAGGGTATTTTCTCGCAGTATTGCCTTTACGGAGTTCATACAGTACACACGTCGACATTTTTAAAATATCTCTTTCTCTCTCTCTCTCGCTATAGGATATAAAAGTAAAATTTTAAAACAGATTTTATTCATCAGTTCCGAAAAAGTTTTAGTAATAAACAACGTTTAAATATTAATAATAATAAGTAGAATCATTTTCCTTTTATTTATTATGAGAAAAAATCGTTCGGTACACGTCATGTTTGATATAAGTCCAAGGATCTTGATCGGATTAGGGACGTACACCGAAATACCCTCCAAAAATGTGAAATAATATTTCTATAATAGATTTTTTTAATTTTATCCAAGTTTTACTCGATTCTAATAGACTTAAATAATTAATAATCAATTATCTGAATGAATTCCGTGAACATTTATTATGATTAAAGCCAAAGTTAAATCCAGACGGTCGAAAATACTAATGTAATGAGTTTTCACAATTTTCATGATTTTAATCAAAGCTTTTTAAGACTAATTATAATTAATTATTTGATGTATATCTTAGCCAGAGCATGGCTTAAACGTTTTTCTGCATTACCGTGCGCCGTGGGGGTCACCGGTGGCGGACGCGCCTAAATAAGGTTTTATCTAAGTAAAAAAAAAATATTTGTCATATATTTGGGAGGACCCGAAAGAAATCGCGTATTTTATAACCTACTTTTGAGTGCAGTTCGTGTCCAGTCAGGTTCAAAAATCAAGTCCGTAATGTTTTTTGCTTAGTATTATTTATGAGTAATAAAATTTATATTAGCATTTGGACATATTGAGATCCCTAGTCGAGTCGATTACTTATCAAAGAATTATCCCAGAGACTCAAATCTCCCAAGTCAGTGCAACAGTAAAACAAATAGAATGGGAATTTGGATACCGTGCGTATTTTCCGAAGATAACAAAGAAAAGCGGAAAAACACATGCAATTCTTTGTTATCGATACAAAGAATTGAACCTTTTTACACCAAATTGTAATTGGAGATGAAAAATGAATTGTTTACGATAACATAAGTCCAAAAGAGCTATAACTTTCCTCCAAATCAAATTCCGACCCCTGCTAGTGACAGCCGACAGTGTCCGGGAGATAGTCCATATGCGGAATTCCACCTTGGGGCCTCTACACCCCCTTCCCTATATTATAAAAATAATGATGTAATATTTTTTCCCCTCTTGGCGCACTTATTCTGGCGCTTGTGTGCGCCGCACAATTTGGCCATATGGATAGCGAGCCCCTACCCCTAGACTTGGTTTAACACTCCGAAAAGTTATTTTGTACATTTTATGGGATTTAAGGGGCACATGCTGATTGGGAGATGACAACAAGTATGTTTAACAGAAAGGTAATACTTCTTCACCACGACAATAGACGCCCTCATAAGGCAAAAATGACGCAAGAAAAAAATCTAGAAGGCTCTGCCACATCCTTCATATTCCCCAGTCCTTGCCCCTTCCACCATTTAGTTGTTAAGGCGCGACAGTAGTACCAATATTATAAAAATGGTATCCCACCGCCACCAAATATTAAGAGGGAGTGATAGTAGTACCAATATCAAAAGGTAATCTGCCTGCTACTTTGAAAACGTTCGACCATCCGGTAGTTGACGATCGCTTCGATGATCGGTATCAAAGTGAAACACGCTTTGTTTTGAAGATGATCGTTTATTGAATTAAATACTGCTGTCGTCAGTCCAATGATAGGTATATATGGATGTAAAGTATAAAGATCCCAGAGACGAATCTCTGGTAATAGATGAAGATAATAAGATCCCAAAGATTCCTTTGGTACGAGTAGATGAAGTATAAGATCCCAGAGACGAATCTCTGGTACGAGAAACACGGAGTTTGTGAAGCGGGTATGAAAAGTGACGACTTGTTGTCTATGAAATTAATGCGGACGATCTGATTGGTCCGTTATCTCGGGAGAGGGCGCATTCGGATCTGAAGACGAAATGAGAAAAACGTTTTGTTTTATAACTGAAGTCGATTTCTACTTACGAACGAGTATTTGGATTTAAAATCGGAATGTTTTTTAAAAAAAGGAATTGAAAAACTACAAGGAAGATGGAAATTATGTTTTATAATAATATGTTATGCATGAAAAATGCGCGATTTCTTTCGGGTCCCCCTAATATTTACGCTATATATCATTACACTTATTTAATAGTACAGGGGGTATTTTTTAAAGAGTATTCCGTGGTATGGACCACTATAATTGATGTTAAAAAAAACGCCTAATAATAAAATAAGCAATTTGACACTCGTCTCATTATATTTAGGCTGATCTATTATTGGTCCATTGTGAATTCGGTTATATCCTATTTTCATATTCTCATTTTCGCATGCATATAGTGAAAAATGAGGATTAAAGAATGCAATATTTATTGGTATCCTATTAAAAAGACATTGCAATCAGTTTCGCATTAGGCAATCCTGAATCCGCGCTCGTAAAAGCCGTACGCTTTGCCGTTTTGCATATCGCATTAGGGTTAACACACAACTATGCGATTTATCTGCATAAATAACCGACGGCGGTGATACACGTATTGATTCGCCAATCAGTTCCGTGTCGGAGGAGTGCACTAGCCGATGCATTTTCGAATGCGGTTCACGCCTGCATTTGGGCGTGAACTGCATTCGAGCATGTGACCCGACTAGAATGCCGGGGATTCCCCCGCAGGGCAACACTCATTGTGAAAAAATGTGCACCGATGCGGAGATGTTGTGCTCCGATCGGAGATAATTAAATTTAAATATAAAAAAAAATGAAGTACTTATAGAAAATTTTAATAAAGACTCTGCATAGCGACTCATTATGCATTTTTATGCTGTTTTATCGATAACAAAGCTTCAGCTAATGTTTGCTGAAATGCAGTCTTGAAACTTTGAAACAGGAAATTGCAATGCAGCTGATTTTTTTTCATATCAAGGTCGATCGTTTTTCCAATTCACTTTAACCGATACGTCACGGCGGCTCGAAACCAACGGCGTCGGCCGATGGGGTCTTTTAGTGAAATGAATGGGCGAAAATAGACCCCAAGATATTACGAAAAAATATGATGTTTTTTCTCGCTCGCATCCTGTACGGAGCGAATAGAAGCGCATATTTTTGTTTTTATTATTTATTTCGCAATTGTGGACAATAAAGGTCATTGATTATTTATAATATTTATTCTTTAGACCAGGATTTCCCAAAGTGTGAGCCGTGCCCTTATAAGGGCGCCGCGAAATATTCCATTAAACAATTCGGCAAATTTGTTGGAATTCCCACTTTGAAATTCTTGCGTTACCTTTGCGCAAGCTTTTCAAGAAAGTCACCACCTAAAAAAACGCCGTATTAAGGAGCCAGGAAAATCTTGATGTTTCAAGGGAGCCGTAAACTGAAAAGATTGGGAACCCTGCTTTAGCCCAAGAAACAATTTAACCGATGCGTCACGACGGCTCGATAACAACCGAATCGTCCGAAGGGGGTCCTCAAATACCCCAAACATTTGACTGTGTTTTCGCGTCAAATGCCGACTGAGTTCTCGCGGAACGTGTCACTAGTACGTTTTACTCGCACTTGGCATATCGTACCGGATGCGAGCGAGAAAAAACATCCAGCCCGTGGCAACAGAAGCGATTATTGTTGTTTTTTGTTATTTTTTTATCGCAATTGCAGACAATAAAGAACAATGATTATTTATAATATTTGTTCTTTAGACTTTTTAGACAAATATACCCCATCGGGTACAGCTTAAGCATAAAACGAGATTAAATCACCTTTTTACTTTTCAATGCCAATATGCATTTAACTGCTAAGATATATCTAGTAAAAAAATAAACAACGATATATCGTTGTTCATTATTATTATTTTTAGTATGGCGCAATGATATCGATTGAAGTTGGCAACACTGCGTTGCGGTCGTTTATCCGATTAGACGCGTCGTTGTGTTGTTGTGCATAATTATTACTACTTTCTAATTATTCCGCAGATTTTTTTATATGATAAATAAATAAATATATTAAAAGAAAACTTTTCGGTAATAATTTTCTCAACAAGATGGCAACTTGTGTAAAATATTCTCGGGAATATCTCGACGTTGATGATTTCCAGCGATGAGTGATAAATTTAATCGAGGGCCATATGTGCACTGTGTAATTCTTTTTAAAAACACTGAGATACTCTTTTATAATGTTAATCATCGTAATAACTCTAAATATTGTATTATGACTGTGATTAATAATTTTTATATTAGATAAGCTACTTCTAAACCACTAAAACTGTTTTATTAAAATCATGCCTAGGATATCGCGTAAATCGAGGCATAGAAATAATCGTCTTTGGCATATCTCCTCAATGTTCCGTTACGGCGGCTCGAAAACAACCGCGTCGTCCGAAGGGGGTCTTTCAGGGATCCCAAGTATTTCAAGTCAAGATATTGATGAATTTTTCATTGATTTAAACAAAAAATGTCTCGCCGCCGACTGAGCTCTAGCAACACGTGTCACTCGCACTCGGCACATCGTACCGGGTGCGAGCGAGAAAAACACGAATGATTATTTATAATATTTATTTTAGACTTTTTCAGTCACTTGTGACATGTAGGATTTATATTAAAAGAGTTTTCGAAAAAAATCATAAGCACGGCTAGGTTATTCGGTCCAGATATCAAAATATCAGTAGCACAGTGTTACCAAACTTCATTGAAACAACGTGAATTTAACCCTTTGACTTCTACGACATCTCTGGCTATTAAAAAACAACGATAAATCGTTGTTCAGCAGTCTAAGGGTTAAAAATACTTTGAATATATAAAATCGTCTTCTTTTGGAATTAGAAGAAGTCGCAGGGATCAAGGCGAATACAGAGGCTAAGGCAATTGTTGAATGTTGCAAAAATAGTTAACAGATCCTTTTGGAATTGGATTTTTGACAATTTTTTCAACATATTTAAGTTAATCATACAAGATTTAATAGAGCTCATGGCGCATAGCTCCTTGTCTTTATCTCCTCAATGTTGGCAAAACGTTATCTTTTCATGTTTTTTTTTCATTGTCGGGAATTGGAAGAGGTCGCAATTTTACAGAAGAAAAAAATATTCTAGTATCAAACATAAATATCAAAGCTTGTTAAATCTTACAAAACATTTACCACAGAAACACGAAATTTATTTTATCTTACAAGTAAAGCTCATAAAAAAGAAAACTAAAGTCAATAAAATATTGAGTTGGGTCGTGGGGCCCCATTGGGGCCCCAATAATCGGGGGCCTGAAGCTCCAGCATTATAAGCAAGCTTATAATAAGAAAAACAAGTTTTGTTGTTTTTTTTTATGTTTAAACAGATCGACCCCCATGCATTTAGGGGTTTAATTACATAGCAATTGCATTGTAATTGTGGCTTTTGCATTGATACAGTTCTCGCCTCGCGTTCGGAAAACGTGCCAAATTTTCGCAGAGGTCGAAACCTCCATAAAGGCTCTTTCTCTCTCGACTTGGCCCGCGAGTCCGAGGAGCGTGGTATCGATTCCTCGGCTTGTTGTGCACAAACACGAGACTACGTGCTAACATAAATAAGCAGGTGGAGAGTCATTGATCACCGTGATGCATTTGCACGGGCGCCAATCCTTATTATGCACATCAGGTCTCCGGTTCAACAGGTCGATGACAGACATACGACCTTAGCGGCGATAAGTCCTCCTGCACAAATTCCGAGAAAAATAAAAGTCGCAAATTTATTCGGTGACACATTTGTGTCGGAATCGCGACACGCCGCCGTAAAGAGTCAAGATGGATCCCATGCCCGGTCGATATGGGACTTTAATAGACCGATGGACTTTAATTTATCACGTCGTAAACGCATAGTTTCTAGTTTATTTTTGGACGATTGAGAAATGGGCTGTGAACACAAAATTATGACGATTGTATTGAGAAAATGCATGTTGATAATGCACTCGCTGCATTGGAAAATTTTGAGCATTGAAGTCACGTTTTAGATAAATAATGACTTGTTATAAAGTTTTAGCGACGTGTTACTAGTGTCATATAATTTATGTAATAATCTGAAAAATGTAGGGTGTCCTGAGATTAGTGCCAAAAATATTCTCAGTATCCCAGAAATGTTTTTAAAGATATAGCGGAGAGCCCATTTGGCCGGTAGATATGCAAACAGTGCAAAATATCGCATAAATTGAGTCAGAAAACGCATACAAATATTTAAGATGAGCATAAGAAAATAAAAATCTAGAGTACTACATAAAAAGAGAAAAAATATATAACAACGATTTATGTGATTAAACGATTCGGATATTAATATTATATTTATTCAATTTATTTAATCATAAAAGATTGACTACGCCTGAAACCCTTTTTACGCGGTAGAACAGTTCCAGATATTAGCATAAAATATTATGTAACTCTTTTGACTAATTTAATATAGTAATGGGTTTCAAACATGAAAAAAATTGCGAAATAAAAACATTTTTTTTTAAATTTAATAAACAATCGTGTAAAAAAAGAAAATTGTATTTAGAGATATAACCATACTTTGGGTAGTACATAGTGGCGGATTAAACGGCCGCGGGGGCCCCGGGAATACCAAGGGGCCCCAGAATACCAAGGGGCCCCAAGTTTTAAAAATGTCCCTTTATTATGTTTCAAGGAAAAGACGTTTTTTCTACATATCAAATAATAAAACGTTGTTAATGCGTCAGAAAAAAACCGATTTTTTGTTTTTGAAGCATGTAAAAAATATTTATGTATTTCATGCTCCATTACATGGAGCAGGAAATTGACACTGTCTTTTTTATTTAATGTGTTATTGTATGAAAATTTTCATTTTTCATATTTTTTGCTTAATAACTTTTAAACTTTTTTCCAAAGTTGAGTTTTTACGGCTCTTTTACTTGATTTGATGCATCAAGACGAATTTTACTGAACGATTCATACCTTAATAATTTCAAAAACCATAATTTATAACAATATTTTCTGTTCGTTGTCAATATATTTTAATCCAGCTAGTTTTTCAAAAAAATGACATTTAGAATACCATTTATTTGTTTTTATAAAAAAAAATGGTAGCGGCATAAATCAAAATAGAATTTTAAACAATAAACACAATCTAAGCATTGACTTAAATGAATTTCCGAATGCTAAAACATTAGTAATAAATAAATTAAACTGAAATAATTTAACGTCAATTTCCTTAATTTTAAACCGCGACAAAAATAATATTAATGCATTATGACTATTCATAAATCATTTTTATGACATTTTAAATATCAGCTGAAATGACAATTTTCCTAATATTTTATGTCACACTTTGATTTATTTTCAGTTGAGATTTATACTCATATATGCTATACTAATATTTTCTAAAGATTCTTGTCGATTTTATTACACTGAAAAAACGCTGCAGAGATGAAATCTGCAGCGAAACAAAGGACGTGAATCACGTTGCCGCGTAAAAAAAATGCGTCTGGACAATCAGAGTCACTAACCCCCGGAGAAGATTTCACGCGCAATTAATTTAAACGGAATTACGCGCGCGTAACGGTTTTCCCCCGGCGGTGTTGCAAGCGCGCGCACGTGCGCCACCCCGCGCCCCGCCAATGTTGCCAGTTGATTCGCCAAAACCGCCTGCATATTTGATACGGATATTACGGCGGAGAGCGCGTGCGAAAAAAAAACTATTGGCAAATGTTACGCCATTGATTGCACCGTCACGTGGGTGAGCGCGAAAAAAAAGTTATTTCCGCGCCAGCCGGGAGTTTCTCCTGGAAGCGGAGTTGGCTCGGCGTCAGTTATAGGTGTATAGCCAATGATGAATGGCTCCTCACGGTCTCCATTCACGCGACACGCACTTGGCAGCCTGCGCGAGCTCAGGGTTGCCAGTTGCGGCCGCAATTTCTAAAAGGGGAGGAGACAAAAGGGGAGACTGTTTCGAATCGGGTTAACTGCCGCGATTAATGTTACGCTGCATGTATAATATCGTTTTATGCGCGAATTCATGAAACGTCGATTGTTTCGGACGCATAAACATGGTTTTCCGCACTAAATGCATCGGTTATTTTATATTTTATATTAAACATGCTTCCATATTCAACGAAAATTCATATATAATAATATTAGTAACAAGTCTAATATAATACATTTACTAATGTAATTAAAATAAATTTAGCTATGCGAATTTCCCAAATGTCATGAATACATTCATTAAATGGGACTAAAATATATTTTTGGGGATAATTCTGACTTACATTCTTAGACGCTTGATTCATTGAATAATTTATAACAAAATATGATATTTGGATAATAAAAAACGATCCGATATAAATTTTCTTTTACTACAATATCTTTTTTACGCGGCAGATTGTTTCTAGAAATTCGGGCGTAAAAAAAAATTTAGCAAAAAAATTATAAACGTTACTGAAAATTAAGTTAAATGTAAAAATGTTAAATTTTTATTACGTTTCATGTTTCACGTTTGATGATATAGTATTTTTAATCTATTCGTGAAATAAGTTTACATAGTAAATACATAGATGCTGGAAAGCAATTATGATGTATCTCGAAAATAAAACGATATAATAAATAGGATACGTTGAATTTTTAGGCTTTTTTCTACTAAATGTTGTAAAAAGACCTAAATTGCAGCCCAATTTCATTTAGTTTAAAAATTATTAATATTTTAAATCATTTTTTGACTCCTCTATAAAATTTCTACTGCTATGAGCTGATTCATTACGATTAATCTTTTTACGCGATAGAATGGTTCCAGAAATTTCCGTGTCAATAAAAATTTGATACATTTCTTCAAAAAAATCGCGTAAAAAAGACAAAAATGTTTGAAATCACTAAAATTAGTTATTAAAATTGGCGTACGAATACATTAATTAATTCAAGTTGTAATGATTTTGCAGAGTACGTTAAATTTAATTCCGAAATTACTGAAATGTTCAATAAATAATCGCGTAAAAACGATTAAATATATATTTATTGATACTGATAGCGACTAAGATTTTTTATACTCGAGCTAAAAGCTCGCATCCCATTTCAAATTCAATCGCGTCCATTATTTAAATAATAATAAATGGGGTATGGCGCATTTTCCCAGTATTTTTGTTTTATCCATAATTATATTATCGTGAGATAAATAATGTATTAAGATTCCTGAATATGTTTTTCAACGGCTGTGAGTCATGTATTTGACCACGTGCTGAAAAATCCATACGCCCCATCCCTCTCCGCGACTATGGCCGACCGCCGTTGCTCTTGGGCCGCGTTCGTTATTTTTTAAAAACAAAAAATAAATGCGGTGAAAGTGAATGGTCATCCCTGGACGATGGGGGGGCCGGGCTTGACCTATCACAATCCGATGCCGGCCGCTCTCGGAAAATTGTCACCCATCCAGGAAATAATAGTGAAATTTTGGAGCCAGCGCCATTTGGCAGTGGAGAGTTGCGTGTTGCCAGGATTATTCTGATCGGCCCAGAGGTTAACGCTTGCCATAGCCATGGCAAGGTCAAGGGGAACCGCGTGTAACGCTGTCAACACTGAAAAAAAAAATCAATTGGCCACAACAATCGGAATTCCGACCGCATGCGGCACACTTTTCTGTTTACATTACGCAAACTCTATTTCCTTTCGCAATGCAACGGATTTATTAATACTTGCGGATTATGCAGTGTATTCGCAATACCAGGAATAACTCTATTGAGAGTCTTGTTATCATGAATCCCATACGCGTTCACCGCATGTATATATATAATCCAACAGGAAGACTAAACAATCAATTCTGCACTGATCAAACAAGCTTCATGCCTTCAACAGTCACTTTAAAAATACTGAAACTAATGTTTCAGCAATATATTTACTATCTCTACTTAATTATACTGACTTCCTGATTAAGAAGATCAGCAGGAAGACTCAGAAAGACTATTTTTTTTTTAAAAATACATTTTAAATTCATTATAACATTGAAAACTATCGTCAACGTATGCAAAATATTCATTAATGAATAGAAAAATACATAGAATTCCGTATAATATTACTTAAATAAAATAATATCACTAACCTTACACGGTATGAACTCTTCGAATTGACACTTCCATCGACTGCGACCTGAAAATATTTTTTTTATATAACAATCGGTATGAAAAACAAAACAAATCATATGTATTGTCGTATATAAATAATATTCCACGTATCCAATTGAGCTATCAGCTTCACATTAACCTAGCTATTATATTAATTTATATTTTTAATAATAAAAAAAAATAGTTGTGTATAAACGTTATGATATTATTTAGTAATTATGTGATTTATTATATAAATGAAGTACATGAAATATATGTTTAGTAGCATTATCTCGTATTGACCTCGACGCGTGGTTTCAGGATGAATTCCATCCATTCATCGAGGCCCTGATGCCATTCGTTAAGTCATTCTCCTACACATGGTTTAATCTACAGGCCGCAAAACGGAAATATTTCAAAAAACATGAAAAACGAATGTCACTGGAAGAGGAGAGACACACCAAATATGAACTACAGGTACGTATCATCAATATATTTAAAATGAAATATTATTTGTGTTAATGCACGGTTAATTGCAGAACGAAAAAGCGGAAGTGAAACAAAAATGGGCGTCGCGTTTATTAGGAAAATTGCGAAAAGACATCACGCAAGACTGTCGAGAGGACTTTGTACTTAGCATAACGGGGAAAAGGCCGGCCGTTTGCGTGCTTAGCAATCCCGATCAAAAGGGAAAAATGAGACGAATAGACTGCCTACGACAAGCCGATAAAGTACGTTGATTCGTTACATCCACATTAATACGCTTGTTTATATAAAAATATCATTTATTTATTTTCAGGTATGGAGACTAGATCTGGTTATGGTGATACTATTCAAAGCCATTCCTCTCGAGAGTACGGACGGCGAAAGACTGGAAAAGAACCCCGAGTGTACGCAGCCGGGCCTCTGCGTCAACCCCTACCACATCAACGTGTCGGTCAGGGAGCTGGACCTCTACCTTGCCAACTTCATCAACAGCTATGGTGATGACTACCGCCTACCCATCGGTTGTTCACAATTTTACATGTTTTCGCACGTCACGTAGAACACTGTAGTCGAACATAGTTTAGCCACCGTCCCTGATCATATATATATATACATATTTATGCGGATTATTTTATACGCCATTAGTATGTATCAGCGATAATCAGCTTCTATCGCCAATAAGCATTAGCGATGCATGGATATTGATAATACGCGATATATTCGCATTATTGCATTGACTATATATTTTTTTGACGATTTAATCAATTTGTTTTAACAGTTTTGAGTTAAAATTAAATGTATACCTTTCATATCATCACATCGACGTAATTCGACATCAATTATATCGTAAAATCCTTTGTATATGATCCATTGTTCTAAAAAAAAATGATTAGATTTGTTTTAATTGCGTTTTGCATACTAATAGTATCACATCTTAAATCATACTTATATTAATCCATCAGTAAATTCGCATTTTTGACATCTTTAGTTATATGTACAGTGTGTTCCATCGTGTCTGAAACATAAACGTATACATGTATTTACGCCAGCTTTGTATTTTTACCAATATCCGAACCTAATACCATATCAATAGATATTCATAGGATATTAGAAAATCACATCTAAACATAAAGCACTATAAAATATCGTAAAATAAATATATAATAATAATAATTTATGAACAATACTGTCGATAATGAAAATGTCCTAAGTAAAATAATATTCAGAACATAACGATAATGACTTCGGCCACTTTCATCATCACAGATTTGGTATAACCCTTTATTTAACTATATTATTATTAATAAATTAAGGGTTATTTGTATATTTGGATGCTTTTTATTATGAATAAAATTGTATTCCTATGTAAAATATTTTTTTGTAAATATATTTAACGAATACTTTTACAGTAAACTCATGATTGTTCGTATGTAGATTAACATTATCTCGTCTAAAGAGGAAGCAAAAAAAATAAGATAATTTAAGGAAGCAGAAATGTTCGTGTCGATTATTACATCCAAAAAGAAGCGCGGAGAAAAGAAGAATTAAAAGAAATTTTGCTCCTTCTCATCCAAAATGAAATAATATTGAAAATGGACGATTGGCCTATGGATGATGACTTGATTAAACTGGAAAAACTGACGTTACTGCATTCCATAGATACAAAATAAAGTAAATAACACTGGATTCATCGTGAAAAAATATTCAACCAGATGTAGAAAGAGATTTTCTCAGTTGTAACGAGCTTGAGACGAGCTAATCGCAAATTCACGTCGGTAAAGAAAACATAGAGAAGCGATTAAAATACGATTGATGTGATCTGCGTTTTGAACTTACGAGCGATGCTGATATTATTTTCATCTCACTCAACCAGAAGAGAACAAGGATTAGTCAAAACATGGAACCGATTTCCGTTAACAATGAAAGTATATTAAAACGAATCTAAAAGGGATAATCGTGAGTTTACTGTATTGTGTAAAAAATAATAAATGTAACGGAATAGTAAATAACACGATTTAATAAATTATTCATATTGATACGGCATCGATAAAGATTTGTATCATTGAATCGACGTTTCATTAGGCGCAGAATTTTATTTACATATTGATAATGTTGATATTTTTTATTATAACGAGCTTCAAATGCATGTGAATAGTTTTCATAATATGATCTTAATTTTTAAATCTACGCGGCATTTATATATGAAACGATTAAATTACAAACATTCCCATATTCATAATAATTGACTGCCGTCCATTCATTTTGTGTTTTCTAACAGTGTGTGACTGATTTTCAGACATTCTTAGCGGTTCAAGTTACCTGTCTCAGTCGAAAAATAAAGAGAATGATAATGATGGTAAAAATAAAGGTAAAACGTGTCTCGCCTGACACTAACATGTGCTAACCTATATGTGTGTCGATGTTGTCTTGTACTCGTGTAACATGAAAGATACTTTCATCGTTGTGATTGCACTAGATCTGTCATGATATGTTTTTTTTTTCTTTCGTATGCCTGTTATTTTTATGTAATATTTGCACCAAAATCTTATATACCGATACATATCGCACAGAACATTTCAATCCACATGAAACTCCTCACAAAACTACCGATACATTTTCTTTCTATATAAATATCATTGCATGGATCAAATTAATAATTCATTGATGTTTTTATTTATATACGTATGTACTAGTAGTAAAGTATAATGCATGATTGTACGATTTTTAATCAAACGTGTTCGCTTTTTAGATGGTGTTAGTAACGATTAATGTTTTATAGCGTATATAGAACGTTAATCGATTGTTTTTTGCATGTATGTCGTACGAACGTGTATTCCCGTGCATGTATGTAATAATATATTAACGATTATATAGGATTTGGAAATATTTATCGATGCACTTGTATGATGTCGTTGGTTTGAAACGTTTCCAGATTCAAAATTTTACGATTAATGTAAGATTATCGTCGTTTAACGCATCGGAACGATTTATTATAACAATATATATCTTTCGCAGGTTTTAGTCATAATCCGTACAATGGTGTCATATGCAACGATATTATCATGGCGACGGGAGTCTTTTCATCGCGGGAGCTTTGGAAGATTTCTAAAGGTGATAAAATGACAATTTTATGTTATTTCATTCCAATAATCTCAATTCGCCGCATCGTCACGAATCATTATCATATTTTTTTCTATTCAAAACGAGCAATCCTCTAGCTAAATATATAATAAGCCTAATTAATGGATATATTTGATTTGAATAAATATAAAAAATATACCCAGAGGCTATTAACATGCTTGGTGTGTCCCAGCAGCATCCATTTTGCAAGAGACGGGCGACGAGGGAGGGACAGCAAGCAGCGGAAGCGGCGGCGGCGGCATAAAATTAGAACAAGGATACTATTGCGGAGGATACGGAAGTCCCGCACCCGCACCACCGCCTCCCCCAAACACGTACGATCCCGATAGATCAACGCCGCAGACGCAGACAATGCTCGTCGGCAGTTGTTTTAGTAAGTGCAACCGTCGCTCCGTGATCTTACCCGCCATTTTATGTTTTGATACAGTATTTATGAATTTCAATAGGCCTTCCGCACAACACGCCCGGCAGTCTCGTATCGTCGTCAAGTCAAGCGAGCGGAGCTCTCGTCTCACAAAACACAATATTCTATCAACCGCACGGCGGAACTGCAGATCACCACACTGGAATATATTCAAACGGTATTAAATAATCGAGATATACGATCGAATCGTTCGTCTAAATAAAATATTTCATTACGATTGCAGGTGAAGTGTTGCCGCAATCGGTAGTACATCATTCCGGTTTAGTAGGAAATAAATATCCGGGCGACGGACACACGGGAGCGTCGGGCGGAAATCCCGATAGTCTTTCGGATTTCGTCACGTTCGTTTGTCAAGACGCGAGCGACGGTCCTCAAACTCTACAGGTGAATATCGATCGATTCGTTATAATTATTCGGACGTATTTTATGATTAATATTACGTTCGCAGGTTCACGGCGGTATGCCACGAAGTCCTAAGCCGCATTATTTCACGAGTAGTATGTTACCGCCGCCTCCGCTTCCTCCGATGGCACGTCCAGTCGCTATTATTCGTTCTACAGGTAATTAATCATATATATATCATATGATTTGAATGAATATATATTGTATTTAAGATGTGTTATTGTCAGGTGACCTGATTTCCGGCGGCTCGACGAGTCCTCCGGCGGCCCTATCGCCAGGCGAGCGTTTAAGAGGATTGAGTCCGTCCCCGCCCGGTGGAGGCAGTCCCCGAGGTCGAGGCCGCGGTCCATCGCCTCCGGATACACACTCGCTCGGCCCACCTAGCCCTCCGCAACCGCCCGCATACGCACCTAGAGAATATTCACAAGGCTTTAACCATTTTCATGGACAACCTTCACAAGTACAAACGTTTACTCAATTAAATCGATATAATATTTTGGTTCATTTTATTTAATGCGTGATGTGTTTTCAGGTATTTAATTATCCATCCATCAGTTCAATGAGTACCATTACACCGGGTGGTATATCTCCGTCTAGTCTTAGCTTATATTCAACGGCAGTGACGACTCCTCGGACTGCGACTCGTGCCACAGTCCCGAGGTATGTTTTAACGAAGCACCATACGATGAAATATGACATCCATTCTTTTTTAAATTGAAACAAATGACAATGACAAAACAAGATATTTTTTGACTAGGTCTTAAATAATAAAATAAAATATTTAAAAAATTAAATTGAATAAGAAACAATTTACCCTTTGTCACAGCAGCTCGAAATCAACCGAGTCGTCCGAAGGGGGTCTCTCAATGACAGTTGATGAAGAATTCATCAATATCTTGACTTTTTTTTTAAATAAATAAATTATTCTAAGAATAAAAATAGTTATACACGATTTGCTTCATAATTTGATCGATATTTCGGATTTTAACTATTCGATATGACCGCGTAAATGAGACTCGGTGATGTCTCGCCGCAGACTGAGCCCACGCCGCCGACTGAGTTCTTGCGGAACGTGTCACTAGTACGTTTTACTCGCGCTTTGCATGTCGTACCGGATGCGAGCGTGAAAAAACATCCCGCCCGTGTCAACAGAAGCGAGTATTGCTGTTTTTATTATTTTTTTCCGCAATTGCAGACAATAAAGAACAATGATTATTTATAATATTTGTTCTTTAGACTTTTTTAGACAAATACAAAAAGTTTATGACATGTAACATTTATATTAAAAGAATTATTAGAGAAAAATCAAAAACTTGGGGTATCAATAGACTCCATCGTCATGGCTACGTTAAATAAAATAAAATTTCATGGTCGGAGTTTATGCTCTTAAAACTTTTTGACATTTGATACTGAAACTCAGCTGGTTGTCATGCTTACATTGTCTATTTAGTATTATTGTGAATATAAACAATATTTTACATATTTTTGTTAAAGTTTCATTAATAATTATGTGTTTTTTTTTTAGATGGAATGCAAACTTTATAGCATTAGAAGAAGAATTTAATATCATCACCCACCCTGTATCTAGCAATAACCCAGAAGCCAATTCTGTAGTTTTGATGGACGAGGGTGAGTATTATTATGAAGATAAATTAAATCTAATTCCATGTAAGTAAATTTTTTTAAGAAAACCTAATTTTATCATATTTTATATCGCTTTGTATCATAACGTAGAGCCGTATCATAATTTTCATCATATAAAAGATATGAAAAAATTAGATTTTCTACGAACAAAAAGTATTTACGTGGTTTAGAATCGAGCCGACGTAATGTACGGCGTTATTCACATGTTCAATTTGTATTTCAACAGATCGATTTTTCCAATCGTCTGTGATAGCGAGCGAGTCGGCCATGGACGGAAGCCATCTCGTGTGTCGAGATCAGCAGGCGGCGATGCAACACCACTCCAACGAAATGGACTCTCCCGGATCCGAGAAACAAAACGATCTACTTATCTCGTCGAAGTCACCATGATACATATTAAGCGCCTAGACTATTGATACTATTTTCGATGCACCACACGCACATCCCGTCCCGCTCGGCGAAACGCCGACGCAATTTAATAATGAACGGGATAAAATTTTTCATGATCTCAAAAATAAAAAATAATAACGATTAACGACGATTATAATATTAACGATTAATTTTTACATGTGTATCTCGGTTATACTGCCAGTTATAGCGTTGGCTTTGTTCTATCAGTAATGTTATTATTGATTCGGCTTATTGAATTCCAGTATAACGAAGATCCGTTGTAATCTTTAAATATTCATATATACGACAACTCAAAAAAAAATGAAATAGTCTAGGTGACCTGTTGAACTGTATATTAAAACGTTTAGAATAAAAATATTATATTGCCTTAATGTTCATCACTGAACACCAATTGATAAAAAAAAAAGGTGCTTGCTAATATGGAAAGTCTGTGATCTAAAAAAAAAACCCAATTATTTGTATAAATAAGTCACCTCGCGTGAATATAATAACAACCATAGAGTTTCCTCGTTCCGATTTTTTTATAATTTGGGTTCGTTACAATATAAACGCATTGTTCATTGATACTAACGTATGTATATTCAACTGAAATTGTGGCCAAATTATTCTTAATATTAATAATCGTAAGTGCGTAGTCAATAATATAATGAAACCATAGCCTTCCCAAAACTTAGCATATAAACAATTGTAAATATTATATTATACTAATATGCTTGAAGTGTTAAAATGATTAGGTAGGACGTTTGTGAAAAAAAAAAAAAAAACATTAATAACGGGCTGATGAAACGACAAGATTTGTATTGATATAAACGAATTATACAATAAAAATGAAAAAAAAAACGATTATTTTGTCTAGGATACAATAATTTACACGCGATAAAAACTTTTAAAGTTTTCTAGTTTTACTGTGTGTACTCCTAATTGCAAATATGTATATATTACTATGTATAAAGTGGTTTATCGGGGTAATAAATACACTGTGATGATATATTATGCGAGGATTAGAATGTTCCAATACACGATCTGTCGACGATGCATATCGGTACAGAATTATGCGTATACAATAACGATTGTGCGGCTTTGAATTATTGTTTTGTCGTTGCGTAAACCCTTTGACGATTTGTCTCACCCGACAGAATATTCTAAGCTTTTATTTAATATATCGATGTTATGATTTGTGTGTTTTTTCATCCACCGTTAATTGCCCGATTCAGCTTCGATTAATTTATCTATCACGTAAATAAAGACTAAACGCAAAAAGACATAACGAATGAATGACAAAATAAATGCTTCATAGAGAAAATAATTAAACGTACAATTTGCACAAATTTTCATACGACGACGACGACGACGTTCCGATAATAATTTCAATTTATTGTCACACTGTCCACTGTAATTGAAAAATACCCTTGTAAATGTTAAATTAAATTAAATTAATTGTAATTACGATTAAGATCTAATTGGAAGGATAGTTATGGTCAATTAACGGAGTGTTATATTCACCTGAACGGAGAATAAAATAAATAATTATTTATTTAAATAATTATTTATGTAATATATACTCAATACACGAGCCCTTTAAAAGGGAAAATTTAGATGTATTTCTTTCAAATGCGATTATTCTCTTTTGTTTTTCGACGTAAGACTTCCATTATATTTATATATATATTTGTAGTTAAATGTATAACCTTAGAGAGACGTTAGATTAATTTAATTTTAAACAAAAAAAATGTGCCATTATATTTCGGTAATTTGTAAGATGCTAATAATGAACTGAGAGCAATAATTAAAAAAAATAAATTAAAATATGAAGCACTTGGTATAGAAATCGTTGTATTTTTGAATGAGTGCCAATTACTATATACTCGCGTTCAAAACTATGATATTCTGAATTGTGATGAGACTTCATGTGTTGATTGGGAAAACGTGGTACATTATTAATCGCCTGAAAACAAATTAATTATATATTGTAGGACCGCGCCAAATGCCGCAATGATACGCTTCGACGACAAAAAAAAATATATAATCTTTTTATATAAATTATATATATATAATATATACGGTTGCAAAAAACAAATATGTAGTTTTCTATATTTCGACTCGTAGATGATTAGCGTTACATCGACGGCAAAATTAAAATTTATATACCTAGATATTTGATTACCTGGTGAAAGTTTCTAAATAAAAAAAAAAAAATGTAGTCGGTATATTCGCGTGCCTTCAGGTAATTTAGTCAAGAATTTAAATAAAAGCAATTAAACACAAAAGTGGCGTTTTGAACCAAAAAAACTTTACGTATTTGTTAGGATATACATATTTATTATACAAAAATAAATAATGTTTTTTGCCTTGTTCAATTTTTTTAGTGTCGTCGTCGTCGACGGCGACGACATAGAAAATCTTCACGAATGGTTATTCGATATGAAAGATGCGATAATTTATTACGACGTTACTTTGTTCATTGATTAAATAATCGGCAGACATACAGTAGCCGTCGTTGAAATGTACTTGGATTAATTTTTCATGTAAATCCTCAGAATATCTCAAAGATTTTTTTCTATTAATGCTAGTAATTCTTCTATTTTGTGCAGTAGAAAAATATTTAAAAATTTGGCCAGCGAGTTCATTATTGTTTCTGCCGTTATCTCTTCATGTCAGACCTTTGTTAATGTTATTAGTGATTGGTTTCTCTCCGTTGACTTTTGTTTTCATAATATGCCATAAATTTTCGATGGCGTTTAAATCAGGACTGAAACCTGGCCATGACAATGTTGAAATCCCAAGTAAACTAAAGTAGATGGTTTAAAAAAACTGTTACCTTTTTGGTCCGATGGTATGGTGCAGAATCCTTCTAAAAAATGCAGTCATTTATGGGAGATAGGAGTTGTTCTATGATGAATCAAGGTTCTCATTTATGATCCTTTTATAAACGTTTGCATTAACACCCAACTCCATGGTAAGAAAAACATCCCCAACCCTTTGTTCCTGCTAGATGCTACACCGTTAAATTTGCTTTTATCCGAGAAGATAATTTCCCCCAGTCCTCTTAAGTCAATCATCACAAACCACCTCAATGTTGGTCTTCCTTTTCTCCGGGACAGAAAGGCTTGTTAACCATAAGCCTTTTCGGCAGCTGACTGTCTCGCATCCTTGACACGTGACCGACCCACCGGAGTCTGGCCACTCCGACGACAGCTATGACCGGTATATCCTTATATAGTAGATACAGCTCCTCGTTGCTTCGGATATGCCAAACCCTGTCGTCGAATACGGCTCCAAATATTTGTCTCAGAATATTGAGTTGTCACTCATCTTGTTTTGTCAAAGCATAACATTCCGACTCGTATGTTAGGACTTGCCTGATAAGGGTCATGTAGAGCCTAACTTTACTCTTCTTTAAGAGGAATCTCGACCGTAGATGCTTTTGAAGTCCAAAGTAGAACCGGTTTACCAGCATGATTCTTCCAAATTGGTTTCATTGTTATTTGTAATAAGTGAGCTGAGATTTGTGAATTCCGGGACGGCCTCAAAGCTGTACTCTTCGACTCTCAAGGGTTCAAAGATTCGTCCTTGGGCCCATCAGAGTCTTTTGGTGTGCTTTAGGTGTTGTATTGTAGAAGAAATGGTTTGTTCACCGGTGATCTTGCCATAAAACCTTTTTCGTAACGTTTCGACTGCAGTTTTAAATCGGTTCGTTGATCAAAACCTTATTAAAAGACGATCTACTGTTCCTTTTTTACGTTCTACAGTCTTTTGTAATTTCTTTATAAATCTAGTAACTGCAGATTGATTAAACCCCACCGATGCTGCAATATTGCAGAGATTTTTATTTTCCTTGTGTAAGATCGCAATTTTTGTTATGTCTTCTTGATTTTAAAATGTTCTTTTTTATTTTTCACTATATCCAACACTACTTTCGGTAAAGTAACAATACTTTATCAGGAATTTTACCTAATAACTAAGAAATGAAGTACATTTCGATGGCCGTTACTGTATGGTTTACGTTATGTTTATTAATCGTGTCGTATTATTCATATTTTTATAACGAAAACATGGATTTTATTATTTAGAGCGAGCAGTAAAATGCGGCAGATTGGCTATGGTTGAAGATTTTTCGTCGTTGATTTAAACACTGTGATGCCATTATATAAAAATCGACAGTTTTAGTAAAAAAAAAAATTAAAAAAATACCTTTTTTGGTAACGAACGGGCCTTATATGAATGTAAATACATACTGATAATAATTAACAAAAAAAAAAATATATGGATCGGTAACCAAATATTTTAGATTCTTGTTCAATTCCAAAGGGTTAAAAACAAATTACGAGTATCAAAAAAACAAAGCGTACTCGATCTTTTCATACTCTGAAATAACTAATAAGTCTTTGGGCAATACTACATAATATACATATAGTAATATCTATATATTTTTTAGACGTCTGAGCACTTATTGAATATCCAGCATACAATTACTATTATTATCTAAATAAGGATATAATGAAAACTTAGTGATTACTTGAATATATTCATATAATCATATTTAATAACGTGTAAAAAGAGCCTAACATTATGTGCCTTAGAAAATAACAATATATAACCTAACTATATACATTTATTAAAATTTAAGATTTGATTGAGATAATATAGTTTGCCGATATTTCACTTAGTGCTTTCTATTTTTAAATAAAAATAATAAAAAAAATGGATATGAATAACGTGTTTTTCAATAATTCGTCGCAACGATCGTTACGCATCGAATACGACAACGCCGTGATCGTTTTACTTTAAAAAATTATGTGCCTCGGTAATGTTCATGGCCGTGTTCCGAATAATTTGTCTGCATAATAAAGGCACAATTTTTTTCCGTGAAATTATAACGAATAGCAAAATATTAGATCACATTAGAAAAGCAACAAGTCATAAAAATTTATTGCAAGACTGATTTTTCAAAGAATTATGTGTACGTGTTAACAAGAAAGATGCTTTTATTTGGCGAAAAAAAATTGAACGTCCTCATTGTAAAATTTCCAATCGATATATTTACATTTGTTTTGTTTGAACGGATTAAAAAAAATATTAATATCGCTATCGTCGAATGATCAGCTATCCGAACAATTAATTTTTTGATTTCGACGAACGCTTCGACGATTAAACGAAATGCCAATTCTAATTTAAACCGTAGACGTTAAGAGATTATTGAATAATTGATACTTTTTATTGACGAAGTTGTGTTATACAAACATTATATCCGTATGCGAATAACGAATAACGTTGAGCTCAGATGATTATTAGGTGGAATGGAAGCATTAAGGAGATTATACTATCCAATATTTAAATATGCCGTATTCAAAAATATATTCAAATACGCGAGATCGGATATTAACGTATCGTACATATTTTTTCAGCCGTTGATTTGATTCTAAAATACGTTCATAACGAAATATTAATATTTTTACAGCGAATTTTAATATTAGAATATGTATTTTGCTAAAATTGTCTGAATAAAGTCGTCTAAATTAAACGATTAATTAATCGATCATAGTTCACTCGTCGTCGATGCGATACGTTAATCTCCGGTTTTTCGACGAATTGAGTAGATCTAAAAGAGTTAGTATTTGCTAGTTATTATTATACTTAGACAACAGTTATGGATAATGTTTACTGATTAATATTTATATGAAAAAAAAATTACATACATCTTAATTATTTAGAATAATGAATAAAAAAAAAATGTGGTCCGTCTTTTTCGTTAAGTTTGAGTAGGTGATGAAGATACGTATGATTACTAAGACCCATGACTTATATAAAAATAGTGATTACTGATAATTATAAACGCTCATAAAATTAGAATTTGCAAATAATGAAAAAAAATCTCATAAACATATATTTATATTTTCAATCGTGCTCGATAGTATATTTGTAAATTTAAGAATCATGTTAACCTGTTCGTTATTTTCTCTCGATATCATCCGAATGTTCTTCGTAAAAATAAATAATTTATGAATAACCGAAAGAGTTATTGCGATCGAATAAATATTTACTGTGGCCGACGTCACAAATATTGTCCAAAAATAAAAAATATTATACGTACGTAATATCTGAAATACTGGTTATTATTTTAATATATTTTATACATAGCTTTTAACGATATTAAGAAAAAAAATTCATTGGTATTGAATATTATTTCTCGTTTTTATACCTAATTTTATAATTTGAATATTAAAAATAAATCTTTGTGGCTATTCTAGTCAAAATATATACATATATATTTATAAAAGCAAAGTTTTTAATTAAAACGTTATTACTCGCAAATGTTATTTTGAACGATTGGTGCAAATGCGAACCAAAAAAAAATATGGAAGTGTCTTCAAACAAGCTTTTATGTAGTGTGTAGACATGTTTATATAAATATTTATTATAAAAATGTATTGAAACCTTTGATTATTTAATTTTATTTATTACATAATTCTGATTTGTTTGAAATTTCATAGACGCGAGATGAAATCTCGCACGATTCTCTTTAAAATATCTATGAATTACGCCATTAGGATTCAGTCATGATGAACGTTTGCTCAAATAAGTGTATATTATGAAAAATATTTACAAAAAAAATTGATCGGCCGATCCGTCGGCGAATGAAAATTGAAAGTAATTAATAAAATTATTCGGAAAAAATTCTTTGGAAAATAAATATATATATATTTTATTACGAGTCTTCACACATATATCCGTCATCAGCTTCTCTCGATACATACAAAAAAAAATTAATAATAATTTATTACGTTATAATTGTGTGAAGGTCTGAACGTTGTTAATAAATATCTTCATTAAATTAATTTCGTTATCTGTTTTTTTTTTTATTATTATTATTTACAACGAATGGTGCTGTAAGAATACTTAGCAATATGGCCATCTTAAGTTAATTTAATTTTAGTAGTACATTTATATAATACTAGAGAGAGATCAGCCGTTGTTGAATTTACAATGAAATAATGTTCGGCGTTGGATGCCGCTGTAATTAGTGAAAAATAATTAATGATCTTGTTAGCTGAAATTACAATTATTATTGTGTTGTTATTTTTATGTTCTAATATTATAATTGTTATGGTTTATTAGTGGTTACTTATTTTTAAAATAAGTAGAAAAACAATAAAATTGTGAATATATCGAACGTGAGCAATAATGATTTGTTGTATATTATTATTGTCAATTATTTATTTCATATTTTAAAAAAAATGTATTATTTATTATTTTTGCCCATGAATAATATTTGAAACCTCAACGTATTTGTTTTATTTGCGATTCATTTGTTTTATCCCAAAATTGCGATTCAAAGATTGCGCCTGATTAATGATTCGGCAAAGGTTGATTGTGGTTATAGATTAATTTGGACGATTAATAATATTTCGTTATCGAATGGCGTACGGATTGTTCTCGATCCGTGTGACAGGACGTAAAAGTTTCGTACATGGTACGAAATCCGATAGTTTCGACCCCCTGCTGCGTCATCGATGTTGGTATCGATTAGTGTCGCCGTCTCGCTCGCGCTAGAGCGCGGCCGGATCGATACGATAGAGATGCAAGATCGGTACGAGGTACATCGGCACGTTTTTGAGTCGATTTTTTTAGCGCGATCGCCATGACAACGGCGAAATACAAAGGGTGGCATTAAAGGGGGAAACGATTCGACGTAGGCGAAATATCAAAATGAGTCACCTGATAATGTCGACCGGAGCCCTATCGAACTATATCGAATATATCATCGACGAGTGTTGACAGTGCGCCGCACTTGTCAATGTTGGTAGACATGTGCAATGAAATACACTGCCGCCAACGTGACCCCTATGTTTAAAATGAATGATGAGTGGATATGGCCGTATTTGGATAGGGAAAGATAAAAATATGCGAAAAAATGAATATTACGAGAATTAATGTGACTTAAAAAATAAATTATAATATTTTATCTTCTTTATAAGAGGTTTGATTTAAAAAAACGATTTAAATGAAGTAACTTACACTTCGTTTAACATTCTTGTCATTCTTGTATGTTGATAATCAATAGTTTTTTCTAGGTTTTCTAATTCTACTCAAATTAGATCTACCATTTATTCATGATACATCACCGTATTCAGCTTCCAGTGATAGAAAAATCCCTAACTCAAATCCTCGGTTGACTTCTGAAGAATTATCATAGAAACTAACGTCTCCGTGATCCACAGTATAATTACATTGGAAAATGGTATAAAATAGGGCTTAAACGTTGTTTGAACTATTCCAGAATAACAACGATGAGCGAATTAAACTATTCAGCTCTTTGTTAGCTTCCATCAATATTAATTTTGTCCCATTCGAATTAGTCCACATAATATTTTCAATCTTTTCGAACACAATTTTCAGTAGAGGATTTAGCTGCTTCGGCGATTCTGTCTTTATCTCCTCAATGTTACCAAACGTCGTCCGAAATTAGCGATATTCATGTTTATGCATTTTCTTCTCAAAAATAGTTGTTATAAATTGTCATCGGGAGTAATTGGATAGAAAAATAGAAGATATCTACCCAACCAAAGCACTTTGTACTATAAAACTTATTAATAATTCAGTATGTGCAATTTTTTTCACACACGTTTGTAAATACTTAGCATTTTTAATCAAAATCTATGACATCGAAATAGATTTTGTAAAAAATATTCGAAGCTTTTAATTTCGCGAGGTAGATGTTAGGTGACTTCCTTCTAATCGCGTCAAATATAATATTTTTTCAGCTATAACTTTCCATTCTATAATACAATTTAACCTAGCCATGCCGATGGGTCTATTTGGACCCAAACTTTTTGCATTTGTCTAAAAAAGTCTAAAGAATAAATAATCATTGACCTTTATTATCCGACAACAACAATATTATTTTCCATTAGCACGGGTGCGATGTTATTTATCGCTCCGTACCGGATGCGAACGCGTAAAAACATCGCGTATGTGCAAGTGTGAGTGATAAAAAATATCGTGCTGCACAAAGGGGTGAAACCACATGCGACGAGCCGGGAGCGTGCTTCGGTCGCGTCGGAACATCGGATTAGTAAAAAAATCCAAAATACCGACCAAATTATGAAACTTTTATTCTTAGAAAAATCGATTTTTAAAACAAATGTCAAGGGATTGTCGAACAAATGATAAATTCTTGAATTTAAATGTTTGGGGTCTATTTCCATACATTCATTTCATACAAAATATACCCCATCGGCCAGAACCGTTGGTTTCAAGCCGCCGTTGCGGATCAGTTAACCGTTGGAAGATGGTTGTATCTCATCTAGAAGATTTACTTGATACCGCAGTTATTAAAAAAATAGTATAAAACAATTTTCTATAATAATTTTAGCAAAAAATGTCTCGTCCTAGTGCACTAGTTTTTGAAAAACCTTCATGTTTTGATTATAAATGATCCCCTAAGATTGATTTAGCGCTAATTTAGGTCGTCTATCCAATTGGTTAATTAATTTTCCTAATTTGTCATAAAATCTTTTTGTTTATGAAATTCTTCTGGTCAGACACTGACCCACGAAGCCTTTTTAAATGACCTACGCGTTTATTTTTATAAACTTATTTAGAAGAAATAAAGCTATTTTTAAATATAAATGATTTAATGTTCTTATATGACATCACTCAACATTTCAATCAACGGAATAAAACAATTCAGGGAAATGGATCAATTGTTTTAATAGCGTTTAAAAGTATTAAAATATTTATGACGAATCTTGACATCTCCACTAAAGATTTGGAAATGAAAATCTTATAACCCTTCTCACCCTTTTCAAGTGATGCTAATGACTTGACCTACGAGCTAGTATTAAAAAAATAATAAACAAAAATTTTACCCACCTCTCAAAAAGGTTCGCTATTGCTGATATAGTGCAATATGTAATGTAATTTTTTAAGATTATACTTATGTAATGTGATGATAATACATTTGAGGTGTTGGCAAACTTATGGCAAAAAAATCTTAATTTTTGATACTTTGTTTTATATTTTTCGATTTTTTTGCATTTTTTTTTATAAATTGCATAGAAAAAGTCGCACAAAAAAATAATAGCACGAAAAAAGAGCGTACAAAAACATGAGAGTTGCCTGCACCTAGATTTTACCGATTTTTGAAGACAGGGTGAAGAAATTTGGCTATCAAAAGAAATCTAAATCGTCATATTACTGATACAATCAGTCCTCGACTTACGTCATTTTGGACATACGCGAAATTTACAAAAGCAGTGAATAATGATATTGCATACTACACTTTAACTTATGAACAAAAAAAGGCTAAAAGACAATTAACATTGGATTGGTCATCCGCCTTGTAGTAATGAAAATATAAAAATAATATTTCTTCCTCCGAATACAACCTCTATTTTTCAACCAATGGATCGAGCGTAATACATACATTTAAAAAGTATTACCTACGAAATACATTTAGGCAGCAGGAGCTGTTGATGGAAAGAACGGAAAAATCGTTAACCCAATTTTGGAAAGAGTACAACATTTATAAAGCTGTTCAAAATGTTGGTGATGCCTGGAGTAAAGCTCATCCCCCGATTGGTTCAGGAGAGTAATACACCAATTGAAGAATTTGACTTAGTTATTCAAAAACTTGTCGAAATGACCAAAGAACTAAGGAGGGAAAACGTACATTCCAGGTTAGATATAAAAAAAAACCTTTAAAAATTGAAAATTATTTTTTATTTAGATAATCATGCAAATCAATGGTACATATTTTTGTGCTGGTTGTTATGCAGATTCATTTGTACAGTTTGGAAGGAAAACAATTATATCCCTTAGTGTTAAATTTGTTGGATGACGAGGACTATCTAGGAATAAGTTTTTTTTTCTTTTTTTATACTCCCATCAAAGCATCTAAGATTAAAAGTTAAACTTAAAAATATGTTGATAAATAAGTTAATTAATCTGAATTTTACATTTTTAAAACTTAAATGCGGGTTCTAAATGTACTAAAATGAAACAGAATTGTAAAAACTGAACGCAAATAGCGGGAAAACGTGAATTCCGGGCACGTAAAAACGGGATTTCACTATAGATCTATTTAACTTTCACCTATCCTTTAAAACTAAAACATATTTTTTGCCAAAAATGCTAAATTTTGTGCTTTAAATGACTTACGCGAAACCCGTCGAAAAAGTCGAGGACTGACTGTATTTTGCTCTTTTGACCAATGAGTATGTCGACCGCTGGGTTGCGGAAATCTTTTTTGTCGACCGCTGTTATAGTTTATAATAAATAAACAGGCTAGTCCAGGGTTATATCCATAATCGTCAATGTCATTGTGCATGAGACGTCGCGTGCTGACCGCACCAGTTGATTTGCCGCGAATCAATATCATCGACCGCGCATGGCCGCGAATTTTCGCGTTAAGACGCTCTCAATCCAAAAACAAAATCGAATTTTGACAGCTGTCAAATCGGCAAACAGTAGTTTCGGCGAGATTTTGCCATTGCACAACGTTGCGCGCTGGGGAAGTAAAAAAAACGGAAAATCGATACCAACATCGATGCGGCATTGCGTCAGAGCTCCGCCCCCCCGCGCGGCCCCCGGCGCCCCCGCCCCTCCGCCCCGCCCCCGGGCCGAGCGAGCCGAGCGGCGCCGATCAATGAAACATCGATGGGCAGGCCGCCGCCGCCGCGCTCGATACGATCGAAGCAGGGCCGCCACCCCATCACATCCAATCCCCGTTGGTAAGCCTGTCTCCTGCGATTCGGTATCGATTCCGACTGCGATGGAAATAAATCGTAAATAATTGATTGATTGCGGTATCGGATGCATATATCGCATACGATACGTGCACAATATCGCAATAACTACCATTTTAAATATTTTTAAATTCGTCGCGTTGATAAATAATGTTATCGGATAATATTCACAGCCGTGCGACTGGCTTTGCTATCATAGGCGGTTCCTGTGGGTAAATGGGGTGAGGGTGGGTCCTGAATGCAATGGCCACCCCTCGAACGCTAAATTTTGTATTCAAATTTAATAATAAATAATATGGCATTCGTTATATAACTCACTTTAATTAAATAATCAAACTATTATCTATATTCGTTCTTATTTATTTTAAGACTATGCGTGATTGGCATTACAGATTGATCCAGGTCGCCAATCAGGCACAAAAAACATATAACTAATAATAAACAAAAAAAACAGCTATAAAAAAATGCATATAAAAATTAATAAACAATCAACATTGAGTTCTCTATCGTCGTTAATTAAACAGTTTTTTCATATTCTCGATACTTTCGCTCCTCTTTCTTCTTTCGACCCCTCTCTGAGGAGGTCTTTCCCATGATAGGGTTATTAATCACTTGCGACTTGC
>JAGXCT010035072.1:0-50423 GCA_022495035.1 Philopotamus ludificatus
ACGACGACACCGCGGCTCCCTGGGGAGCCGCGGCTCACACTTTGGGAACCCCTGAGCTATCCAGATCCGCTAATCTTCCGGATCTGGAAAGGGTTTAAGAATTTCTATCTCGGTACTTTACTTACGAGTAACGGAAATTGTGAGCCAGAAATATTTTGGAAAAACAGAGACATAAAAGACAAAAAAACTTCTGGTGCAGAGTCTGATATTTTATATATTAACCTACGGCGTAGATACCTGGACCATTAGAGATAATATCAGTAGAATAAAATTAAAACGCTTATTAAATTCTGTATTAACGTCGCCTGCTGAGATGCCATGAAATGTACAAACATTTCTGTCCTGGAAGAAATAGGGAACAAAAAAAAGAATCAACTATTTTCCTTAAAAAGATTCTAGGCTACTTTGGACAACTCGCTAGAAGAAACGATAACAAGAAGTGTCATAATGAATTCCCTGAATTCATAATTTTCATCGGACACCTATCCGACTACTAACTTAGCTCAGTCGCGGTTAACTTACATTATCGAAATAATATGCATGTTAGCCATAACACTGATTAATGCAAAATATGGATGCAAATTGTGGGAATCGACGATATAGCGATATAGTTATATTCACGAAAACTTCTCCGAAAAAGAAGAGGTAAACTCGATTCAACCAATTCCAATAAATAAAATGCTATAAGGTATATTGAGGGCCTTAAAAGCTATTTTACAATAATTGAAGACGTACAAATAGATACCTTCCAATCAATATCAAAAGAGCTTTATGTAAAAAAAAAAGAAAAATATGTGCTAATCAGTTTTATGTTTTTTTTGTCAGTCCTTCAAAAATTTAAAACGGGATTTCACTGTAGTTTTTTTGTTAGGTTTCGATTACTTGGGAATTGGCCCAGATAATCGACGGTCCCGATAAACCGGCGTCCCAAT
This sequence comes from Philopotamus ludificatus, assembly GCA_022495035.1. NCBI lineage: Eukaryota > Metazoa > Arthropoda > Insecta > Trichoptera > Philopotamidae > Philopotamus > Philopotamus ludificatus. Next base: position 933 of record JAGXCT010035072.1, read on the forward strand.
TAAGCGGAATCTAACGTACATTGATCGTTTGATAAAATTCTACGTGATATTTTTAGCGTCTGACTCGATAAAAAGTCTACGGGAAAGGATTAAAAAGCGAATGCTCTGAAAAGAAGAGTTTTCTCATTTTAAAACTGAGTTGTAAAAAATTCAACGGAAGTGATAACACGTAGAACGAGTCCTCACTTTTACGACAGGTCATTAAAACCCTCGAGTTATTTTTTTTGACAGTTTGAATATTAATGGGAGCGAAACGATATTACAACTTTTGTAAAAGACTTTGCGACTTTGAAATAGCATATTTTAAAACTGTATACATAAAGTGTTACGATCAACTTATCTGCGTATATAAATCCTATCTGATATTAATGTTAGAATTAATCATACGTTTAACAATTACCAAATACTAAAGAGAACGTTCTATATAATTAATAATGTTCATCGAACAAGTACAACAGACGATTAATACGATAATGTTTCAAGTTGAAACTAATGCAAATAGTTTAAGAGCCTTCTATTCTATTTAAAACTACAGCTTGTTATTTAAATAATAAAAAGAAAATTGATATTAAATACAAAATACGCTTTTTTCTATTAAAATGTATTAAATATTACAAAGGTCTTAGGTTCAGTTACGACGTGATTGAAAAATATCCCACAAAAAAATATCAGTACGTGATTATTTCTTGTCAAAGAACGTGACGAAAGGAATTCGGCATTGCAAAAAAAAAGAATATGGACGGAATACCTCATGTCCATAATAATAAAAAATGTTAAATATAGACATTAACGAAAAATATTAGTATGTATGTATTAAAAAAGATATATACATTAAACTAGGTTCCAATATCTTTTAAAAACGATATACATAGTCCATAGTTTATATCTTTTTATGCGTAAGACACACATGTAAGTATTTACGTTACAGTATGAATCATAAAATATTATTGCTCTCTGCGTTCTATTGAAGGTCATCGCCATTTATTGGCCACAGAAAATTCAACGCGTAAATATATTGAAAAATTTCGACCGTTCCGAGAGAATGGTCGCATTTTACAATGTTGCGACCAAAATCCATAGAGTATACCGAATTAAAATCCAATTGGACCCAATTGGAGCAATTAGTGTACCAAAAGGGGACAAGAAAAATCAATAAACATCAGCGGTATACTTATAATAATAGTAATCGAATAAATATATAAAACATAATCGAATAATATAACAATAATTATATCGATACGTAATTTGATACGGGACGAGTATGATACCAGTACGTGATGTGTTAAATAGATTGTACATATATAATAAAAAACATATCTTATTAAATTTGTTCATAGATTTTTGTTTTGTATGATATTTTTCCATGATATATGATTAATTTTTTTTTTCAAATCGTTTAATTAGTAATGCCTAATTTTCTAATAAATACACCATAAAATATGGTTGGTTTTCGTTATTATTCAAAAGACAAAGCATTATACCAGAACGCCAGTCGGAAAATGTTTTTCCGCTAGTATTGGCGGCAGGTCCTTGAACGAGGTATTGATTATTGAGCACGAGCCGAAAACTACTCGCCATTGCGTCTGTCAAATGACGTATGCGCTGTGCGCTCTTTACATGGATATTAGGACATGTTGAAGAGCTTCAAATCATTGATAAATTGTAATAAAAATGAGGGAGCAGTACCTGTGGCAGGGCGGCAGGCCAGCCGGGGGGCGGAATGACATTTGCTTGTTTTGTTGTGTGTGAAGTTGGCCGCGAGTCAGAGCGCATGCGCAACAAACGTCAAACTGACATCGGAAAATTGCATACATTTTCTAGCCCATGTAAAAAAAATTACATGCTCGTTTGCAGAGTATTAAATATATTAATCAGACTCTTTTATAATTCTATATAATCACCATTTATTTAATTAGGAATAATCTACTTACTTGTTATAAAATTTCATCAATTCAAATCACAAAAATTATTTACGAAGATTTTAATTAAGATACATTATTTTATAAAAGATTATCAATGCCTTACGTTTATCTTCATTACCAACATATTACTGAAGAGTTTTAGCAGCGTAATGTCGTACGGACATTGCTTTGCTAATTTATCTTTAAGAAATATTATACTTAAAAGTCTCGTTCACATTTTATTCTATATTATTCTAATCAGACATCTAAATTAAATATATTTTATGGAACATTGATAAAAGCAAATGATAAATAATCAATTATTCAAAAACATTATACCGCATTCATGTACGAAGCAGATGAATTTTTATATAAATGTTATATATACTATTTTTCTTTGAAAATAAGAATCAATCCTATTTTGATTTTGCTCCAAAATCGGCTTTAGGGCTCATTTTTAGATTGGATGCCTTATTTTTCTGTATTAGTTGAACTTATTCGAATATGATGATGATGATTTCGTATGGCTTTTACTTTGCCATTCTTCGCGTGCTCGTCGTTGTAGGAGTTTCCTCCGCCATTTCGGAGCACACCAAGAACAACATTAGTTGGCTACGTTATCCAGGTGCAGGTTGACCCACTAGCCTTACAGAGGGGCAGGCCTCTCTTTGGGCTGGCAGGCCAACATTGCACGCCTTAGCGATAGTCTAAAACAGCCACCGAGTCGCGGCATTGCTTCCATCGAGCGAGTTTCACCTGCGTTGCACATCTGACCTGGGAACTAAAGGACGAAGTGAGTTTGTAGGAAGCGGTAATGTGATGGGAAACGGCTCAAGGGAACTATCCGACATTCGCCTTTGAATGGCTAGGGAGCCGGGTCAACCTAGCCCGGGATAGTCGCATCTTTACACCAATTACTGGTGACAGAGATACAAAGAGTTGTATAAAAGAACGCCTATCCAGGACATTAGCTATTGTTTATTTTTGGGATAAGGCTATACTTAATAATATGCTAGGACTTACTTACAGGTTAAATTTTATATTTGAAGTAACGTGATGTATGTATACAGATTACATGAAATTAATCTAAAATTAACACTCAAGAAAAAGATTACGTAAATATACCATGTTTCTCCAGAAATAAACCCCGGTTGGTATTGTATAACAGATAAAAACGGCTTAAAAAATATTCCTGCACGTTTCTGCATATTTTAGAACAAAAAATAATATAGGAATGTATCTTGTTTTCAAAGAAACGTGGTATAAGTCCATACTTAAACTTGTCATTCCATTAAAATTGTTTAATATAAATTATTCCTCATATACACAAGTCCGACGCCACTACAGGCGATAGGTCGCGTCGATGAATGTCCTAGGAGACTTGAGGGACTTTAGGTCCCCCTATCGGATGCCACCGTTCGTTTCTTTACATCGGAACGTAAAGATTAAAAATTACTCAATAGAAAAACACAATCTCTATTAAAACAATATAAAGTAATGATGTATCAAGATTAATTGTGTACTTCCTCAAAATATATCTCGCATTTGTATTAAATATTGATTATATCTAAACATAATGCTTTAAATCAGTGTTGACTAATGACATTTCTTATCCATTTCTTTTGTAGGTTCAGCTATTCTCGAAATATTGGTTTTATTGTTAGACACATGTTGGTTTTAGCCCACAGAACTGCAGATATTTCCAAGTATGTCTTAATATGATGAGCTCTCTCAAAATAAGTATTTGGGATTATTTATTATGATTCTGAGATGGATATATAGAGTCGTATTCGGATTCTGAGATGCATATTTGGTCGTATACAACGACGGAGAATGGCGTGTCCAGAACAAAAGGGAGCTGTACCGACTATACAAAGATATACCGGTCAGAATGGCCAGACTCCAGTGGGCAGGTCACGTGTCAAAGATGCGGTACAGTCAGCCGCCGAAATGGCTTATGGTTAACAAGCCTTCCTGTCCCCGGAAGAAAGAAAGATCAAGGCTGAGATGGTTGGGCTGTGTACACTGGAACCCTGTATCATTGAAACTTACCGGAAGATGGGGCGATATGAAGGCAGACCAGATAAAATGGAGAAGGGTGTTGGCCAGGGCTCTACATTAGGGCTGTGGCACCTATGATGATGATGATTTATTATGCTTTAGGCTAAATATAATAAGTCCCTATCAACTGTCAACTGATGTTAGATTTTTAAGCTGTGACAGAGTGTTTAATTTTAGTTAACGTTTTAGTATCAACATTCATAAAAAGATTAGAAAAGATATGATAGTGGATGTGTCATATAATAAAAAAAAATTGCCATGTATTCTAAAAATAATATAACTTTTATCAAAGTTTATTCTTTATTGCACTTATGTGAGAATTTACAATAGTACATTAGATGTATAAAACAGAAAATATATGATACATAATTTTAAGCATCGCATACAATGAAAGGGTCGACCTGCATTAACTCAATATTTCAATTAACTAATTTTATTGATTCACAATCTATTCTAGATATCAAATTGAATAAGCATTGGTGAGGTTCGACCGCTAAAAGCATTCTATGTATGAAAAAATATATGGAAAGTTCTATGACTGGATTAATTATAAATTGATTAGCCCTGAGCTTTAGCAAATCGTCCAGATACATCTACCCAGTTCGCCACATCAAAGATACGTTTTACGTAATCAGCTCTGACATTTTTATATTGTAAATATTAAGCGTGTTCCCATACATCAATTCCAAACAATGGAACAAGGCCTGAAACCAAAAAAAATGGAATTTAGTGTATGTTAGATAAACAATTAAAAAATATTTAAACTCAATAATTTCACCAGTTGTTGCTTCGAGAGGGTCTTGATTAGCGCACGTAGCAATTTGGAGACGTTTAGATTCTTTATTGTATCCCAACCATCCCCATCCAGATCCTTGGACTGCAATGGAACGAGTCGCAAGTGCATCCTTCATTTTTTCCAAAGATCCAAAATCTCTATTAATCAAAATAAATGAAAAATATCAACTCAAATAAATAAGAAAGATCATTGACTTTACGTATTTAAATAGGTAACATTAAAAAAACATTTGGCTAAAATTGATCCCTGGAATCTAGCTATAAATAATTATAGATAATTTGATTTTCTGTAGAATGAGTTCATTATTCATAATTAATGGTGAATCAGCAACATGCAATAATCTTTACTGGTCAATCAAACTGATACTAATCAAGTTGATTAACTGCGGTAATCATATATTAATAATTCAACTTAATATGAACATGCAACATTAATATAATTGTATCAGTTATATACAAACCTTTCAATAGCAGATAATAATTCCGCTGAAGGACTGCCGCCATTTGGTGATAAATTTTGCCAAAAAATAGTGTGATTAATATGTCCACCACCGTTGAAACGCAAAGCCGGTTCAAGTCCAATTATTCCAGACACATCGCCTGTTAATAAAAATAATTTTGGAATAATGTTAACAATACTAATTTTGGATTTAATAATTTAAATAATCCATACATTTGCTTTGAGCGGCTACTAATTTCTCCTCCGCAGCATTCAAGTTTGCAATGTATGTTGCATGATGTTTCGAATGATGCAAAGACATTATATCACCGGATATGACAGGTTCTAACGCTTTGTATTCGTATGGCAGCTCAGGTAATGTATGTTTTGCCTTGTAATGAACATTATTAAATGTTCTATTCCTGTAATTAAATTGAAATATTAGAAAATGTACTTTCAGTATCAGTAACACAATTGTGTGACAAATAAATAGCATTTAGGAAATTCAATGCAAATTTAAATTTAAATTAATTAATACTGACGCAGCTACGGTGAAAATTCGTCGGGCAGAAAACATGATGACAATCAATCAGAAAAAATATTTTAAAGTCAACCGGCCGGCGTTGCCAATAGAGTTAACAAAAATTACGCAATTTTGACGTTTATATATTTGGCCATAATCAACATTTATCAAACCATATCTTGTTTGCTGACCCTAAGTTCGTATCGTCTTTTAATGATATTAATGTATTGTAGACTGTCATTAATATATTTAGCGATATGTATCCATGATATTTATTTAAATATAATATTAACCAATTTAAAAATTATATATAATTTATTTAATGACTAAAAGAGATATATAATATTATATCACAATAGAACATAAATCTCAATAAATATAGGGCCAAGGTATACAAGAATAAAAATCACTTTTTTTATTGAAATAATATTCAATTAATTATTAATCTCAAATGTACTACAATAATTTATATATAACAAAATTTAAAGTGTATAAATTATTCAGCATAAATTGTATTTTATTTATATTATAAAATAATGTAATTGAAAATCTGCCATTATAGATTTATTATTAAAATGGAGTATTTCCTCTTTTAGATAAATAATCTTTCAACTTTGGATGATTGTGTACATTTTCAATTACTTTTCTCAAATTTCCATATCTGTCTCTAACATCGACGCGACAAAGATGATCAAGATATTCGATTGCTCCGACAAAATAAAAATCTGCCCACGTTAGCTGCAAAGTAATTCGTCAACGTTAATAAATAAATTCGACTTATCACGATGATTAATCAAAATAGTATAATATAAATAAATATTGTTCTTAAATGGAAAACAATTCATCATTCACCTTTTGACACGCAAGATAACCTTTATTTGATTTAGCCATATCGTCCAAATTGCCGAGAAAAAATGGTATAACATTAGTTTTAAATTCTTCATACTTCCGTTCATTTGCAGATGGGTCTTCTATGTCGCGAAGAATTCTCATTTCTATATTAATTAAGATTTTATAATGATATATATGTTACAATCGAATAAATAGATTCATAATTAAATAATAAAATATATACTCATAATTAAATCATATATAATATCAGCAACGACGTCAATATTGGCGGCCTCCTTGTCGTCAATTCCATATAGATTAGACTTCTTGGCCAAATATCTGCATATAACTTTGCTTTGATACAATTTTATATCATCAATCTCTAAAACGGGCAATTGTCCCATAGGGTAATCTAAAAATCATAGATTAATATATTATACTTGTATATGTTTGTACATATATCTATAGACGAAGATACGAATAAACTATCATAGAGATAGATTATCAATATAATAAAATTTGTAATCTAATGAAAGTATTATTTCATACAAATATATAATAAAACAATAAATCATTCAATTTTTTAAGAGAAATACTAAATATTAAAAATAAATCATACCCGGTTTTTTATCAATCCAATCCTTTCCAAAACGATCCAATCTCTTATCCTCAAAAGGAATTTCATTATAAGTCAACAGCAACCGAATGGGTTCTCCGAGTGCCCGAAAATCAAAATACGTCAATCTGCACACCATTTTCCCGATTTTCAACATACGTCTCTACTCTATACTATTCATAAATCGAACTGATATGAAAACTAATTTTGCCAATCTAATATTCTAATGATAAGATCCGAAAACTTTTGTATACAACACTCATACAATTTACTTATAGTATTGTTATTGTATTAAAAAAAATATTTATAGATTTCTTAAATGATATGAAAAATTGCGTGAGTAAAAAACTTATATAAAAAAATACCCTTGAAAACATATGCACAAATGTAATTAATTTCATAGCTAACTATGCGTTTAAATAAAAGTAAATGATGTATAATATACTAATACTATATTTAATAAATAATAATAAATATTTTTCTTTAAAGTTTCATTGTATGCTTACATATTAACAATGTCAATGAAAATCATTTATTAGCCACACATATATATATTTGAAACAAACATCACATGAACGTTATCATAAACGTTTTATTACATAACTTGAAATAGCGTAAATTATTTAAAAAAAAAACATATTTCACTTTAAATTTAAGTATAAATATTTATAGTTACAAATGGTATGTAGATATATATTGCAAGTGTTCTAAATTTTGTGGAATATAGGTCTAAACCATTTGCATATGTTTGTGGGCATATTATCATAATAATACCCTTGTTTCTGAAATCAGAGATAACAATAATTATGCAGTATGTAAAGTTTTCTATTTACAACTATGATAAATGTAGTAGAGTGACTTAAACCCTGTTATATTTTGATATTGATCTTATTTATTGATGATGATTATTTATTATCAATTGAATTATCAGTTCTATTATTGGATTTTCTTATTTATATCTAACAGGGAGTTTTTTTTTAATTTAAACTTTTAATATATCTTCACTATTGATATTATATTGTATTTGACATTTAATTTAAAGATTTAAATCTCGAAGATATATGTATGACATATGTTGTCTAGTTACACATAAATGTCGATTTTTCGTTCTGTGATAGAATTATCTTTATGTACATTCAAATGATAAGATTGATTATTTTATATGAATTGTATACTCACAATTACGTATTAAATTTGCATTGCTATTGTTACCTACGACGTAAGTCTGATATGCTTCTAAATATAAGTGTAAGCACAAACTTAAATCACACAATGAATATTTTTAATTTTATAAGCTATCGCTGATATGATTTGCTCTAAATTACAGTAAAAAAAAACATTTTCCGTTTATCAGGGACATAATAATTATATAAATGCTTATTGTAAAATATGCTTTTTTTTAATATTAACATTTAGTGAAGAAAAGAATATGAAATTACAAAACAAATTTAGTGGAGAAGGGTATATGAAATACATTATACAAAAATACTAAAGAAAATGTTTGTTTATTTGTTTTGAGTTTTAATAATTATAAATTAATCAAATTATTTCTCGATTTAATAAAAACATGTTTAGAATTTAGGAGCAAACACGTTAAATATTATCGAATTATCATGCCTTTGTAACATTTTATGTTTGAAAAATATATAAAATATTCAAAATTATTTAAAAGAATTGATATGATTCTTCAGCGATTTTATAATAGTAACATATCTCGGATATAATTTAATATTATTGAATAAAATTGGCAAATATTTTTCTGGAGTAAAGTATCCCCGTCGAGTTGATATTTTGTAAACATGGACAGCGGGCCGTGTTTATATCGGTCTCAACTGTCAGCCATATGATTATTTTGTTTTTTTATGGTAAATAATCAGATAACGGTGCATTCTTCGACATATCGTTATCGTCACTGGCAGAGAAAGTTATAATTTTGCGATTAATCTCCAGTATAAAATTATCTTTTTGCTAAAGAACACTGGTAAACCCTGCACTTTTTAGGTTATGTGTAGATCACGTCTACTACGCGTGATAGGCATTGTCAAACTTTGTGACACCATAATGAAATATATTTTTTATATGAATAAAAATGATTACATATATAAATAAGTTTGTATTGGAATAATTTTAACATTTCAAAATAAAGTCACAAGGCAATACAAAAGAATTGAAACTTTATACTGTTGACATATTTATATGTATACAACAGTATATAACGACAGCTTAGATAGTACGTAATTACAACATTAGCCGACATTAACTGACATACTCGACAATCGAACCGGGGTTATTGATCAATATTTAGCATCAAAATCTGCAAAATTTCTAGAAAAATATATCGAAAATTTAGCTGAGGGGTAATAATCTGAGAAGAAAATCACTAAACAATCCTTCTTAGAAAGTTGCTATTTTACTGTGTGTGAAAGCAAGCACGAATAATCTAGAAACGTGATAAATGTGACATAACCAAAGAATATTACTGTAATAATACAAAGAACGAGAACTCAAAACAAAATACTTTGGACACATATTTCAGAGTCCGAAATACCGTATATTAGCTAATAATAAAACGTAAGATGGAAAGCACTTACTGCTGCGTGGTTGTGGAGCAATCGCAACTGTGCCAGTTATGAAGTGAAGATCCCTGTCATTCCGCCAGCGACAGATACAATTTGTAGGCCCTACGTCCGAACATTGATATGACACTTTATGAAGAAAAAATGTCACCTACGACGAGAATAATAATATCAATAATATTAAATTATATCCGAGATATGTTACTATTATAAAATCTATAAAGTTGTTATAATATTATTTTATTTTCAGCTTCACCTGATAAATTAACACAATTCTATATCAATCTTCAGAATCGACAGTGAATTTTTGATTAAAAAATATTTTTTTTTGTAAAAAAAATATGTGGACATGAGGGAATTAAAATGACGCGTATAAAAAGAGTAGTGATTCGTGGGATATGTGACCATCGGGCAGTAGGCTCTGTAGACAGGTGCGGGCGCGGACCTCGTGTTGAGAAGCGGCGGTGCTCGCTGCGTAAATAGTCGGGGCCGAGCAGTGTGCGTGCGCGGCGCCAGCGAGCGGGCCGTGAGCGGCATGAGCCGCCATGGCGCCCAGCGACTCCGCCATCCACCTCTTCGCCGGCGGGTCAGTACTCCGCGTTACATAAGCGCCATTGCGCAATCCTCTGTTTACCACCGCATATGGTCGCCTCAGTCGCACATGCCGATTCGTCCTCGCCCCCCTTCCCCCGTATGCAAATATGCCAAATTTACAAATCTTATTCCATGGAACCGCATTAGAATCATCAGATAATAATGCTGTAACTTATTAAGCACTCGATCAGCTCATCGACATGTGTAATATATTCGACATGAAAAAATATTCACATTCAAGTTAACGAGCACCGAAATATTAATAATACCTCGGCTAGATTACACCGTCTCTTAAAATCTTAATTGTTTCACTACGTTTCCTTTTTTAGACGTATAACGGTATGAGTTTTGTATATCGGTCTAAAATCACTTCCGTAAAATTGAAAATATCGCAAAATCTTAATCGTCCTTGACTCAAATCAAGTGTTTGGAAGAATATCATTAATACATATTATACGACAATATAAATTGTATTTGAAATGAATAAACTGAAATTTAGTGTACTGTAATTGAAATGGCTCGTAAAAACATTTATTTTTATTGATGAAAATGATGAAGTCATATTTTTTTTTAATGAAACTTCTGTGTCTTTGAAATCAACGATGAATATTTTAATTATATTGACGTATAACTTCTTGATGAAGTTTGTAAGCTGCTAGTGTTAGCAAGTGTCGATAGATTATCATCCGTCAATCGTAGCGCACGGTTTATAACAATCACCAACGTAACATCTGTGTATAGCAGTGTCATGAAAGAAAAAAATGTTATCATACAATCTTTTAATGCCGTATCCTTATTCAAACGCAGGTGTCGTTTCTAATGATAAACTCCCTCTTGTCCTCGACATGATGAAACAGCTCCTCCATGGCTTCTTTTACTATTAATTATCGGGGTTTTACGGCTCTTCAAGGAACCTAAAAGCTGTAGAACTGCCTCATTTTTCATTTTTAATGTTTTAATAATGAATAATTTGTCCAAATTGGTAACGGCAAGATAAACCATGTATCCGACATGCTTTATCTCATGTTTTACCTCAACAATTCTATTATGAATCAAATGATCCACGTGCTAGTTGTTCGTCGGTCAATTATTTAATTTGCTATAATGGCGATATTTTCAATAACAATTTACCGCTGATCAATTATTTAGTGACGAACCCAATAACGTCAATATCCGTTTCCATGAATGCTGATTTTTAGACACGGAAGGATTATGATGTTATCCATTGCAGTGTAACGTTATCCACAAATCTAATTGTTCTGTTTTTCACACCTTCTTAATAATTACATCCGCACATATACCATCTGACCCTGAATTGCATGAACGTTCCGTCGCACATGCGACGATTGAGATAATAAAACACTCGAACTATAGTTTACCGTCATATTAAATACAGATCAATGTTGGTTTTAATTAAATTTTATTTTTACAGTGTTGCAGGAACAGCGGGAGCAGTTGTCACGTGTCCGCTTGAAGTTGTAAAGACTCGACTGCAGTCTTCCCGCGGTGTGGGCGATATCGCTCTTCGCCTAGCCCAACCAGCCACACAGGTCAGGCACTACTGTACGCGTGCACCTTGTCCGCAGGTCATTCATAATTAAGTTTAAAAAAAAATATATGTCGCATTTATTTATTTACATTTTAGTCAATTTAAAAATAGAATCAATTCATCACGTTTGACGACAATTTATTTTTTGCATATGCGTAATACATGTTTACAATTTATTTGTTATGTAAATAGTTTAATAGAGAATAACCGACTCGACTGTTTAATTTTTGTGATGATCATTTTCATTCTGATAAGTGAGTTTATTATATCAAAATAGATTTCAAGACGGGCATATACCAGTCGAAGAGCGATGTGTCGCTCTTTACCATCCGAGAAAACTAGTAGCTGACCTCTATTTATAAACATTCACTGGCTTATCAATTCGACAATGTACATTATCTTGGAAAATTGCTTCAAATTAACCTGGCATCTGGTTTGATAACGTAAAATGTTTGAATAATGACTATTGATTTTGTTATTTTGGATATTAATCTGATAAACCGAAACCGTATTATTGTTGATATTAAATTATGCAAATCTCCAATAGCGTTGCATATATTATGGCGAGTAATAAACAACTTAAATTTTTTATCAGACATTTATTTCGCTTATACACAAAACAAAATTATATTAATTTATTATATATTCATAACTGTTATGTATGACCATCTCCCTTATTTTTCTCCTTGAGTCGGCTCCCTCGTGTCTGAAGATCATGATTATTCTTGACCCGAATCTTCCTGATTGTAGCTCTCTAGGATCCACTGCATTCCGCAGCTACTACGGTGGACTCCGTGGTGGTCTTCACTTGGTCACTCCAGCAGATTTCCTTTCCGCTGCATCCTTGTACGTTACCAAACTTGACGAGCTTCTCCAGGCTTTCGTTTTTTCTAGTGAGATGTCATAAGCATCAAAGAATCCCTTTGAGACATTTAATTGAGTCAGTCGTCTTTACCATATTATGAGCAACTTATCAATTCCTTATTCAAAAAAATTTATGGGTTTAGACTTGAAGAAATTTTTGATAGCCTGATTGCCTTGCTCTTTAATCTTTTCCACTCTGTGGCCAAGAGATTTTTTAACAAACAACTTGAATCATGTATTTTTTTAATCGGATATCAGATCAAACCCTATAGATGCTTCTTATTCATTTTCCCATGAATATCTCTTTTAATAAATTTGTAAAAAAAAGAGTAACTCATAGATTCGACCAATAGTGAAAAGTGGAAGGATTTTCCATTAAAAAAGTTTAGATAAGGAACAAAAAAGCTGAATTTCTGTTAAGGTCCGTCGAGTAAGATAGATATGGTAAAACAGACATTCCAGACTTAAGATTTTTTTTTAAGTCACCTTTGTGGTTTATGGATTACAGTCAACCCTCCTATAGCATTCACTTCTATAGCGTTTGCGGCGGTTTTTTGTATAGCGTTCCCTCGACAATAGCGTTATTGAAAAAATAAAAATATAAAAATGGGTGAAATGTTTGATTTGCTTCAAATCGCAAAGAAAGGTTTAAAAAAAACCTAACCCCAAATTTTGTATGGGTGCCTAACTTTCTAAAGCGTATTTTTCTATAGAGTGGTCCCTATCTGAACGTTATAGAAGGGTTGACTGTAGTTAAATGAATGACATGCTTGTGATTGGCGATTACACCACGCATTTTGTTGAATTTAGTTTTGAGATCTTTGCAGCTGCTAAATGTGTGTATCTGCAGTAATCGTTTGATTTCAATAACTTCTTCGATAATCTCATAAAACACACAATATAACTGTCTTTCTATGAATGTTTGCTTCCGGATCTGGATGGTGGGATAGGGTTGGTAAATCCTGATCTAGCCATTGTTTTTTGTAGAAGATATTGTTGTAGGTAATGCAGTCAGAACTCCCATAACGCCAAGTTTATTTACGCTTACGTGTTATATTCTGTTGTCAATCAAAGACCATTGATCTTTATTTCGCTCGGCAATATATTATATACTTACGAAATATGTAATTTGATCTTAAAAATACGAGCATTTTGTAGAAAACAGCAATTTAGAGGAAGCGTTATAGAAGGGGTGACTATATTTTCCATCACCTGTTTAAAAAAGGCTCGGTTTTATCCCCTAAGAGCTAAATTGTAACAATTAACATGAGATCTGCTTTATTCCGTTCTCTAAGGTTCTGAGGTACCCATACACCTAACTTGCCGACTTTCCCTAATTTCTCCAGATGACGATAAATAATTTATTGTGATATGTTTTTCTACCATCTCCCTTGTTGATTGTAGATTTTACTTCAATATCACCGTTAAAATGTCGTCATCAATCCGATTTCTAACTGCCCGATCACTTATTAGCCCTTCACCGTGTTCACTGAATATTTTTCAGCTGTAGCAGTGGTTCTATTGTCTTGTTTTAATTACCAAAGCATCACATGACCAATGTGCACTTTTGAATATCTAAACAAGATTTTAATGTAACGTGCACCACACAACCCCTACCTATTCAGTAAAAGCAAAATCGGTTTGTCCCAATTACTCATAGTGAGTGAATACAAGGAATAGATACATCTACCTCCATCGGAATCTATTATTGACTCGACCTGATTTATTATATTAAAAAATATTACAAATTATTCTATTAAGTATGGTTTGTTTGCTATCGGATTATCTGTAATTGGTCGAAAAAATCATATATGCATTCAATTATCTCATTTGGTTTATTTGAAAAATAATTGGACACCGGCCAAATCATCTCTATTACGTTATCTAATAACTATATTCGTATGAGAATGTTTTCATCTGGGATTACCCACGGTATTTCGTTTATACCTGACTAGTCTGCAATCAATCAATAAGGGCTCATATTGAATGGTTTCGTCATTCGCTTCTCATATTCTCATCCGCGTATGCATCAATAACAATAATACGAACAATGAATAAACAATTATATTTATATGGATCAATCGATCGATGCCAAAATATGTTTTCTGATTGTGTACACAGCATTAGTGAATAAATAATTGTATGTGATTTATATAACGACATATTTAATTGAATGCATTATATATAATATTTTAATTTAATATATTCGGAAACAAATTTTAGTCTAATTTTTCAAGTAAATCAATTTTAATACGCTCGTCTCCTTAACAAATTATCGATAGGAACATTTTTATTGAGCTTTGCAATTCAGCAATTCCGTAAAAACTGCAATCGTAATAACTTTCAAACCTGTTTGGATAATTTGATCGAATTTTCTTTAGTGGCTTCCTAATGGTTTTTTTTATAAATCTACATATTTAAAAAAAAAATTATAATTCAGATGATGTAGTTAAAAAAAAGTGTTTACGAGTAAATTGTAAACAACTGTTATGCTCTATGAATTATAGCTTTCCCCAGCGCCATTCTAAGATAAGGGATAAGTATTTCAGATAGCTGATGTCACGGCTGGATGTAAACAGTATAGAAGTTATATAAATCTGCAATATCTAATAAATACTAGAACTTTAGAGAATTTAAAAGATTTTTATAATAAACAGAGTTATAATATAAATATTTTTTAATTCTTAATTATACATAAATTTAAATAATAATCTGCCATTTATGGCAGTTTGAAAATTTAACACGGCACACACCGATTTTTTTTTTGTATTAGAAATATATCTATAATGGAAAGCGATCTTGCCGTATCTCGTAATAAATAGAATGTCACGGTTAAATTTTTATGATTTTTCTACTAAATGTACTATAAATTATGTAAAAAGATCTGCTAAGATCTGTTAACACTCAAGCACCCGCTGTTTTCAGGCGAAACTTACACCTAAACCCGCATCTCTTTTATCTATCTTAAGCATTTTGGCGCTGCCTCTATAAAAAAAAAAAAAAAAAATGCTTAATAACTTTTTTTTCCTATTGGTATAATTTTATCAAAGAAGTATTATACGTATAGTATACTTATATTAGATTATTAAAATATTTAGATAAGAAATACAATTTTCGAGCTGTGAAAATGATGATTTATTGTATTTTAGATAGATATCTTTATGTAGTATGTAGGTAATTGTAGCTTTGTAATAAAGGATGTGACGGGTTGTTTCACATAAATATTTTTTAACCATAAACAGTTTTTAACCATAAATAAATACATATGTCATATATTTTACAGAGCAATGAATGAAACTGTGTCCTGTCATAATACTTTAAAAGTAAGCCTTTTGTAGCGCATTAGATAACATGTTTCGTGTGAACCCGCGTTAGTGCGGGAGCGGGTGTTTACCGTACCGTTTACGAAAATTTCCGCACTAACGCGGGACCGGGTCCTTGAGTGTTAACTTGTTAATAATAACGTCAATAAAAATATTTTGTTACGTTTTATGGACATTATTTTGATTTCCGAGTTCCGAGAAAACGGTTTATTACATACAATGGACGGAAAAATATATTACGCTTCACAAAAATTAAAAACAAATGTGTTTACGACGTGACTGAGTAGCAAATATACAATAGATATGATTTCGGCGAAGAAAATATGATGATTTTGCTTTCACCGAAGCTTTTCTTTCTTCCAGGTGTTACAAAATTTTATTTTTGTAAATATTCTATAATATGTCATTAATCTAATATCGTATATCACTGATATTAATATTAAGATTGTTTTTGAGTAATACAGTGTAATATTTTTGCGCATGTATCTCTAAATATTTTTATAGGATTAACGTCTAGACTCACTAATGATTACGGCAATTAAGATATTACCAGTTTCTTGTTATTTAATTAAGTGTAGAATTAAAATGTTCAGGTTCTTAGAACAATTGATTTTAACCTGCATAATGTATCCCTATGCCCTCTCAGTAGGAATGCACTCTTTACCGAACCTCTCGCCATTCTTTCAGCAAGTTCACACTTATCTAAATAAATTTACTTTATTCTCAAATGACATATGTCCTCATTTTCAGTAAAATTTTGTTACTTTTTGGCTATTGATGCAAGGATTTCTCCATTTATGTCTTCACCAATTGTTTTTAGAGAAGACTTGCATGTTATTAAATTCAACTGGTTTAGTTTATATTACACGATTCCGATGCTCGCTATCTTCTTAACGGCTTAAATTTACTCTTTTTTTTCACTATTCCGAACCGATTTCCCTTATCATGTAATTTTTTTAATAAAAGTACATAGCATTAAGAGCTCATGTGGAAAAATTAAATGTATGTATTTTTTATTCTTAATTCAACGCATTTTTTAAAAGTTCGTTTGCACTCGTAATAATCTGACATATCCATATATGTTATAGTTTGCCTTAAAATAATTATTTCTTAATATTAGACGGACCAAGGCAGTTGTTCGATATCCTTTTTAAAAAAGTACAGGCACTTCTCTGGAAGAAAGCCATTGTCTTTTTTTGTACAGGATTATTGTATAACACCCACTTCTCATCTCCAGTTACGATTCGCCGCAAAAACGGATCGTCATACCGAGACAAAAGAGACGCGCAGATGATACGCCGTTAATTAAGCGCCGTCTCCGTCAATTCATGAAGAACCCAAATTCCTTGCCTGTACAATTTTCCTATGCGACGAAGATGATCCTAAACTGTAGACCGTGGACAGTCAATCTTCAATGATAATTCCTTAATAGTTTGACGAAGATCTGAATCCACTGTCGCCTTCAGGTTATCATCTAATTTTTGGGATCGTCCTTTTCGTGCGATCTTATTCCTTTGTAGAAAAAGAAATTTAACCGAAAAATATATTTACAACCATAGCTTTAACATAGTAACAAAATTACATGTTTGCGGGACCGTGTCTCGACACAAACTAACTGTGAATGAGCTCTTCGAAGAAATTTTGATTACTTTTCGGTCCTCTTAATATATTTTGTAATTGAAAAATATTTGTTATCTTTACACAATCCATATTCGATATTATAAGCAGTTAATTTGAATATTCTTTCATTAATTATCTTGAATGTTTACAGGTATCACAAACTACTCGCAATGGGATGAAAGGTCCACCTCGTGTTAGCCTTATACAATGCATAAGGTAACTCTAAAACGACGTTTGGAGCAATTATATATTATTAAAAATAATTAAATATACGAATCTAAATAAGTTATCAATATTTTAGTACTTTTAAGAATGTTGGAAAATGCTATTGTTTTTGTTGTTAAATCATTTTTTAATCAAAGCCAATTTCCAACATTTCTTTTGGGTATTAAAACGAGTATTACAAATATAAAATAGATTATTTACCTTTGCAGACATATTGTAAAAACAGAGGGCACCCGTGCCCTATTCAAAGGACTTGGTCCCAACATAGTAGGTGTGGCTCCGTCCCGTGCCATTTACTTCTGTACATATTCCCGCGCCAAAGCATTGGCAAACCAACATATGCAGCCGGATACACCGGTTGTGCATCTAACCGCAGCCAGTGCGGCCGGTATATAATTTTGATTTACACTCCAATTTATTATAAACACTCAAATACTATTTTTAAACAATAAATATTCAATTACTGAAATTTTGATTATCTAACGTAATATTCGCTTACATTTTTTTTTTATAAATAGAATGACTGTCCAATCTGTTCAGTGTGATGTTTATTTGTAAATGCCATGTGAATAAAATGATAGTTAATTCTTTGAATCGGGCAAAGCCCACCTTTACTAGCGTTGCGCTGTAATATTTTCTACAGCCTGGACTGAGTTCATAATTTTTTTATCATACAGTTTCGTATTGTTAATTTAATCGACTGATTGATAGGTTTTGTCGCTTGCACAACAACAAATCCTATCTGGTTTGTAAAAACAAGGCTACAGCTGGATGGGAAATCTACGACGGCCGGACAGTGCATAAAACGAATTTACGCACAAACTGTAAGCATTAAAACATTTATAATAATTTATTGAGATTGTCGCGAGAAACTAATTGATTATTTTTATTTTAGGGGATATTAGGATTTTATAAGGGAATTAGTGCCTCATATATGGGAATAAGTGAGACTGTCGTTCACTTTGTCTTATACGAAGGTGTCAAAGCTCATTTGGCCGAAGCCAGGAAAAGGCATGCGATTGCGACTGGCGATGACCGATACACTCACCCCGATAGAAGACATCCAAAGGATTTTATAGAATTTATGGCAGCTGCTGCATTTTCAAAAACGGTGGCTTCGTGCGTCGCTTATCCTCATGGTTAGTCGTATTTTTATTATTGAGCTTCAGTACAGTCTCGTCCGTCTTGGTCATGGCGTTCGTTGTAACAATAATCAGATGTGGACATGGCTGATCCATATTTGATTTTGAAGTTTCTATACCTCCAATGGCTACTACCCATGACTCAGGATGTGAATATTGATGATTTCCCCAGGAATGAATACCCCTGGCCATCTATTTACCTAGATCGGTCGAGGGACAGTAGCGCCTTCAGCGAATGATGATCATGAAATCTCGAATGAGCTATTTACAGGCTTTGAAATAGGACACGCTCTCTTTGATACCCACAAACCGCTGCACTTCTGCTCGCGCTAAGTTAGCAATCTTACTTGTCATTTACAAAGACTACCCTTTGCTGTAAGCCGACCACATCATCGCAGCATCGATAACATCCCTATCAGCGCTACCCTATAAAGAAACTGATGCGATCACTACAAATTAAACCATCCTATTACAAAGGGGTAAAATAGCAACAAGAAGAAAAGTAATTAAGAGATAATAACGTATATAAATAAGCTACCGTCATTAATTAACCGATTCCGCTGCGTTCACACGAATACGTGTGAAACAGAAGCGGTCCATTTTCCGCGCTCACGCGTATTCGTGTGAAGCAAGTTCAATAATTCACAGTTGTATTATTGCATCTTCTCTTCAATCGTGAAAGCATCACTCTCTAGCTTATTTTGTCTGGTGCGGGCGATGTTTGGGTTCGCCCGCTAGTTTTTGGTAAACAAACACCAAAAAATATATACGTATATGTTTGCATAAACACTAATATTTTGTAGAAATATGAACAAAACATTCCTACCATTCATCCCTCGTCAGGTAGAAAGAACCCCAAAATTTCTCCGTACAAGTTGAAAAGAATTATTGCGCTGTGAAAGTCAAAAAAAAAATCAAGCCAACGGGATCTGCGTCAAGGTTTCTTCGAGCACGTCTAAAAATATACAATTTTTTTTCTTTTCATAATTTATTAATAAATTAAAACTAAAGCATAATACACCCATCCCTCGCTTAACACGACACTCGCTTAACACGGTTTCGCTTTAACACGGTCTCAGTTTTGTTGAAAATTTTTTTTTTTTTTAATAAATCTTGCTTTATAGATGTGCGCACAGCTGCGGGAATTTCCAAGATTAACGGTTAGGGTATATCTAGATTTATTAACCGTTCATTTTAAAAATGAACAGTAAATTCATGTAAAAAAAATAGTACACCTGAAATAAATAGAACAATAAATCAGAAATTTAGTCTCTCGTTGCCCACTCTGATGATCACTCGTTAAGTCAGAGCAAACCTAACCTCTCTTTTTCATACATTTGTTAGTCTCGCTTAACACGGTTTCGTTTAACACGGTGATCTAGCAGAACCTATCTTCCGTGTTAAGCGAGGGATGGGTGAGTGAAATGTGTAGTTTAAAGTAAAGATATACGATTTAGCAACAAAATCCGTTATTACGCAACACGTATTATTACGTTGCCCGGCGTCCACTACCAGAGAGTAAAAAACGTAGTTTTACGTCTCCTGACAACAATGTGTTAATATCATATCGAATGAATGTCCAACTGCAACGAAAGGACATCTCCGTTGAAGTAACGGATTGAAATATTTTTAAATCGTCTGCTGATAATTTACAATTAAGGACTCAATTAAATAATAAAGGTCCTAAATTTGACCCCTGCGGAATACGGAAAGGTGTATTGTAAGCATACGATGTTTGCGAGTCTTATGTCACATGAATAAATCTTCAAAAACGATTGGCTGTAGTATTATTTTAATTTTGACAATATTTTGTATTTACAGAGGTAGCCCGTACGAGGCTTAGGGAAGAAGGAAATAAATACCGTTCGTTTTGGCAAACTCTGCACACCGTCTGGTTAGAAGAGGGTCACAGAGGTGTTTATAGGTAATTTATTAGCGGTGTCCACGATTTATCTAACAAAATTTTTATTTATGTCTCAATACTATTCCAGGGGCTTGGGGACACAGTTAGTGCGGCAAATACCGAATACGGCTATAATGATGTCGACGTACGAGGCTGTTGTTTATGTTCTCACGACATATTTCAATTCGTCCTTCTACAACAATACATAATGGACGCATATACGCAGCCGCAATTCTCAGCAGTGAGATGTGACGTTGAACTAGTGTTGTGCCACGAAAAAGGCTATAGATATATTTAAAATAATATTTATTATTGTTCGCAATATTGATAAAGATTTTAGTCAGCACAAATTTTTGCAGATTTTTAATACGGACGTAGGACATTGCGGTAGTGATATTTGTACATATTATAATAAAGTAAATCGAGTCCATGCCTTTTTTTTAATATATAAATATGAAGTGATAATTTTAATTGTATGTTTAATAGTCTGTTGAATCAACATTGTTATTTGTTGCTTATTAGAGTTTAAGAGTACTTGGTTGTTTTCTTTTTTTTTTTCTTTTCAGTTTTATTAATGGATGTAAAATGAGGATTTTGATTTGATTTGATGTTATTTGTTTAAGAATAGAGTCAAACATTATACATTTATTGTAAAATTGTTCTGTATCTGTTATTATAATTGATTTATGTTTATTATCAAATACTATATTTTATTCGAAAGGTATACGTATGCTATATTCATTGAATGGATATACTTTTTTTTTGTTTAGTTGTTTATTTCTGATTTGTGTACATATAGGCGAAAGTTTATAATTTAATTATATTATTTAAAAATTGGACATGTGATAGTCATCCTAAATCAAATGGAGACGAATGAATGTATGGATAATAATTAAAGAGAATAGATTTTAACGTTTTTCCTGTTGATATTCAGAACTGCCATATGAAATGTGAAAGATGTTTATAATCAATAGCACAATACGTTAAGCAAGTTTTGTATTTGTTTCTAGATGATAGAAGCGTAAATAATATATTTAATTGTTATATAATATTCGCAATTGCCGAGGGCCAAATGGAAATTCGATTAATTGCTATTTTATTTTGAGCGTCGGCACAATCTACATTATATCAAAATTAATCAAGCTTTAAGGCCCTTATCTACAATTTATGGTTTTTGCTCGAATCATATTTCTATCGGAGATACGATCGTTATATATCTAAGAATTCATTTTGATTTGATTATCTTTTTTTATAATTATACAAATACTTTTACAATATATCGTGAAACGTGGCGAGTTAGGGCTCCCGTGTTCATCGAATCGGAATGCCGGATTATTGTCACATCAAGAGAATTCGCTAATACATCTTTTTTATATTATTTCTATACAAATTTTCAACTCACATGTTTTTGGATTAAAAAAAAATTGTAAATAAATATATTTTCATTCCGAGAGGCCTTGCAGAAAGCAGTAATAGATTGAATATTTTGTTTGTATATTATAAACCATATATCGATAGGCATTTATTCATATTGATTGAACGAAATTGCCTGAATTGATTCTAGTTTTTATATAGCTAGTCGAGATGCGTATATTTTCTTACGAAAACAATGCTTGCAGTAAATAGGCGTTAAGATTAGTGGTAGGAGTTGGCGTTTAGACTTCGTAGAATGACTTTTGTGTGTATATTGCTATTTTTTTTTAATAATGTCAACTGTTTTTTAAAAATAATATATATTTATTTTTTCTCATCGCGTTGCATAACTGAAAAATTTATATATCGTTGCCAAATATATTTCAATACAGTTTTTTTCCTATATTATTTTAATTTGGGAGACAAGTGTCTGATATATATACAGTAAACCCCCCTATAACGTCGGGATAGGTTCTACGTAATAGTGGGGGACGTTATAGGGGGTTAAGGTTTTTCAATTTTATTTTTTGATTTAAAGGAAAACAGTAAATCAACACAATCCTTTTTTTTTTTTTTACATTTTTACGTGTTTACCAGCGCAAATGACGATATCCTCTCGTATTTTGACTGACGTAATCTTCCGCATAACTTCGAGGGTAGAATTATATGACAGTTGCGATATTTTATTAGTTAAATTTTATATAATGCGTAGCATATGATGAATAAATGTAATAAAACTATTCGGGGAATATGTTTTATTCCAATACTAAGTATAAATTAAACATCAAAGAAATCGGCATATGGAAATAATTATTGTAGAGACCTTATTGTGAAATTAAGATCATATCATTAATAAGATGCAAGAGGGTATGCACGTATATTACATAATCAAATGGTTAAAAAAACGTGAGCATCGATTTATTCGATTATAATTCGTTCCATGGATATAAAGTGGAAAATGTTCTTGCATGTGTGAATATCCCTGGAATGCTCGATAACCTCGTGTCGATAGCTTCGTGCCGATGAATCACCAAATATTTTTTATTTGGTTTAAGCGGATCGCGTGTCGATGTCAGAAATCGAGACTACATTGTGTCATTAGCGAGATGTTATGCAGGGGGGGGTTGACGTTATAGGAAAAAAGCAGTAAAAGCGTTATAGGGGGGAACGTTATATGAGAAGACGTTATAGGGGGGTTTACTGTATATAATACTGTAATTTACGATTTAAAAAATTAGCGCACCAAATGAATGTTTTTTTCAGTTTTTTTTTAAATTTGCGAAAGCAATTAAACACTGCTAGATCGACGCAATATTTTTTATCTTACCTGTTGTCCTGAAGTTCCTAACGCTTTGCTGTATCATTTTTGAAAATTTGATCAAGCCAAAAATATCTTAGTGTGTACATGATTTATAAAAAGCTTTAATCAATCTACCGTTGATATATAAACTTAATAGTATAACCCTTTACATGAAAATTCTGACGTTAACGGATTCGTATTTAATATCGACTCCGCTCAATTATTTAATGCTTGGAATGGATTTCAATAAAAAATAATTCCGTTCCGATTTGCTCAAAATATTCAGAGGGTTATATTATTTGTTCCACATTTTGATGTATACATCCATATATTGTCAATTACATATGCTAACGAATACGTGTGTTAACGAAGGTTTTTTAAAGTTTATATTTACATTGATAATTTTATAAAAATGCACTTCCAGTTTGTAATTTTTAAATCAGTAGATTCTTAAATATGTAATTAATTCTTAAGAATTGTTAGCATCCCGTTCGTAAAACATGGAATTTTTATACACTTGTATTTGCAGACATGCCAATGATTATAATTCTAAACAGAAATAAACTTTTAATTTTACCAGTGTTCGTATATATTTATATTTTTTTATCAATAAAGTTCCTCTTCTATTTTTTATTTTCTAAATTGAAACGATGTTGATGGCTCACAATTGAGACTTACAGTCTGTTTTGTGAGAATGCGGAAGACTTAAATATGCGTCTTATCACTAACAAGATAGCAGAGCCGACGATGAGTTTCGATCCGTCACATGTCACATGATAGTTCCAAGCTCAGGCGGCAGACTTCGACGACATGGTATGACAAATGTCTTAATTCTGAAGTCAAATATGTTAAAAATTAGCTGAACACATGCTGTATTTGTTATAATAAATATTTCCATGAAATTGTGTTTTGTTTAGTTTACAACCTTTTTCGAAGTTCATAATAATTTATGGCACTAAAAAACGCAAAAAACATTCATTCATCATCAGCGCAACAGCCCTATTGTAGAGCCCTGGCTCATCCAACACCCTTCTCCATTTTATTCGGTCTGCTGCCACCTTGCTCCATCTTCCGGTAAGTTTCAAAGATACTGTGTCCCTCTGTATACAGTCCAATCACCTAAGCCTCGGTCTTCCTTGTCTCCGGAGACAGGAAAGCTGGTTAACACCATAAGCCTTTTCAGCGGCTGACTCTCCCGCTTCCCCGACACTTGACCGGCCCAATAGAATCTGGCCACTCTGATGATAGCTGTGACTATCCTTGTATAGTCGGTACAGCTCCTCGTTGCTTCGGATACGCAATTCCCCATCGCCGAATACAGCTCCAAATGTCTCAGAATTATCCTCTTCAGTATTCCAATTGTTGCTCAACTTATTTTATCAAAGCCCAACATTCAGCTCATATGGGACATGAAGTCATGTAGAGCTTGACTTTAGTCTTCTTTGAGAGGAATCTCGACCGTACATGCTTATGAAGTCCAAAGTAGCACCGGTTTGCCAGCATGGTTCTTCTTCGTACTTCCAAATTGGTTTCATTATTATACAGTCGCCTTATAACCCTGGGGCGAGTCTTTGCCATCTGGAGGACACCTCCGTCCCTATTAGAGACACGCCTGTCCTCCAGGTTATCTTAGCTCTTCGAATCTGGATCGAATTCGCCAGCCGGGGAACCGAGCTGACAGTTAACAATAATCAGGCGAGGGTGAGGGCCAATTAGTATTTAATTCGCGGTCTGATCAGTTACTTCGGGCACCTCCGTATACACACGTCACTGAATTGGCCTGGCTCCTCATAGCTCCGTAGAATCTACGAAACTACGATTGAGCCCAAACGCTATCACCACCGCGTCTAATACCGGCATGCGACAACACTCGACTTATTGTTATTTGTAATAAGTGAGCCGAGATATGTGAAATCCTGGACGGCTGCTGTAATCTTCTACTTCGGGGTTCAGGGATTTGCCCTTGGTATATGGGCATGTCTCTTGTCATTGTCTGCTTTGCATTTTATTTATTTTAATAAATGTTATATGGATGAAATCTTTAGAAATAAAAAAATGTAAACACATTCGCCCTAAAAACTGGAATCTAGTGATGTGTAACATCATATGAATTTGACAAAACTTATTTTATTATCTAGAATACCCTACTCTATGTCATTTGCTTCCCATCGTGTCATTACAAGTTGACCTTTAGAGTGAACAACACACTACTATTAATAATATAAAAAAAATACAATATTTAAAAATCATAACATAATAAAAAAACATATTATAATATATATTCTAAAAAAAAAACAATTTTCTATTGTATAATAAAAAACTATAAATATTTTTGTATAATAAATTTATTTATTGCTCGAGAAATATCCCAAGAATGATTGTATAATTTGCTATTACTTAATTTACTTTCGAATTTAACAAATTAATTTTAGTAATTGAATTGACTATGGTATTTGTAGACATTCTCGATACGATCATCCAGGCAGGCGGAACCAAAGATTGGGGTACGTTGCCCGGATAACTCAGAACAGAATTGAAAGGAAATAAGTTTTGATCAAACGTGACGAGGGATTCCTTTCTGTAATAAAATGTTGAATATATTATGAGAACCGTTAAGATCGCATGAAGACTATATGTAATAATATATTTCAGTTTCATATTTTTTTCTAGTCTATCTTGTACGAGTGTTTTTAGCTCATCTTCTAATTTATTCAATCGCCTTTGTAATTTTGCATGAGCGGCGAAATTTTCTTTTATGGATATATTGCTCTGTTCGGTTCGTAAAGTTCGCATTTCAATTCTCAGTATTGATTCTGAGGGCAATGGACGAAATAAAAGCCACCATAACTGAAAATAATATGTGATTGAATTGTGCTAAATCTAAATATAAGTATTTGAAATAATATATTTAAATATTTATAATTTATTGATTATATGTTCATTCTATGCTCACCGGTTTCAGAATTAGCGATAGGAATTGACTAGTTAAAGCTAATAATAAAAAATATAATAACAGATGAGGTCTCTCAAACGTTAACATAATTTCATATAAATTCAATCCTGTCTTATTTGACACTTATCCGCGTTTAAAAGATCTTTTATTGGCCATGTCTAGTTTTACATATTTGTACATAATTTTAATTTATTCTCAACCAGTTACAGTATAATTATTATAGTCGATTAAAGCTAAAGATAAATGCGGCATATTCACATGTGACGCGGCGTGCATCTGGCTAAATTGTGCAGCTCACAGGCGCCAGAAAATTAGGAGCGCCGAGAGAAAAAAAAATTAAATACACAAATTTTAAATTATTTAAATAAATTAATAATTAATTAGAGTGATTAGTCGTGGTTCGGCTTTTTTAACAAACCAGATGTACAGGGGCGCTAATTGAAGTTCTGTCGGCGCGCTATTGGACAACAGTAAAAATAATTCCATATAGCCACAATAAACAACGATACTTACAAAAATCATTTTTGAAACCTACACAGTATGCGATGGAACTCGCATTCAATTTTAATTTTATTCAACTTTTATATTAATTTTATGTCTCAAATCTTGAATGATAGATATCGCATGCAACCCTTATATCGACGATAGAAGATTTAAGTCTTATTTTCTTTATAAATTTTATAATAACAGCCAAGTGCTTGCTAAATGAAAATGAATTCAAAGTCCAATCGGTATCTGATCCATATTTTAAAATTTTAAAATGCCATCATTGATCAGGGCAGCTGCAAGCATAAATTTAGCATATTCTTCAATTTAATTTATATAATTACAATAATATTTAATATTTTTTCTCTAAATAATGTTCGATCTATCTCTGTCGCTGCAATTGATTGAACATACGTCGTTTTTTTTCAAAAATAAAGATTTGTATTATATTTTGACGAACGCAGGAAACATTCGTCGAAAATAACGGAGTTTTTACGATTTTTCGAGATCGGAAATAAGCATCTTAGACAATGGCCGATTTGACGTCTTTTAAAGCGTTGTTTTCTTTCTGTCATGAGGTGAAAACATAACCTTTAAATGTCAAAGTGGATTGATCGTAATATTCAGATGATGGAAGAGGACGAGTTATTTTTGGAAGTCAGTGGTGAGCCAGAATCCAATGGGACTGTGGAGGTGCCACCAGAAACGCTGGTGATGCTGGGCCTGTTGCAGCTTTGCGGTGGCGCCAGGGTGTTGTGGCGGCGCAGTGAGCGACCGGGGTGCGCACGCGTAGCACTGCCGCCTGGTTCACAACCTGTGAGCGATGCGGGATTGTCAGCAAGTTGCCGCCCCCCTGCTCTTCTCGCCCGCCGGCTTAGCGCTGGCCTATGCGCTGCTGCTCGCCGTCTCGCTCGGCGTGCCCCGGCACCGAAACCGCCTCTGCACCCGCATGGCATGCTCGGATTCCGAACTGGTTGCCTGCAGGCGCCCAACGAAACCTCCGTCTGGACCAAATTCTGCGAGATTCAAATTCCAGCCGCCACTGCTGACATGCTAACTATTTTACGACAAAATTATAATACAGAGAAAACGGTATTAAAGATTTCCGAGAGCATTATTAAATTTGAGTATCATTTAACGAAACCTATTCGTGTACACAATGTTTATAAATTAGCACACGATGTTGCCAAAATGTCTGCCACTGATGATTCGAAGGAAGTCGAAAATCTTTCTGACAAAGAGGTGGTTTTAACGAATGTTGGTGAAAATAATAAAACCCCCAGAAACACTGCAAAACAGAGAAAATGGAAATCAAAAAAGACAATTGCTAATGATTCCTTCTCTATAGAAAATTTAAATTCCCTGCACAACTTTGCTGAAGGGCCCTATATTACACTAGCTGACGTTATATTATATTCTTGTTTATATTTAATACTTATTCGATTAAATAGAGTGGATTTAGAAAATTTCATTCCGAAAACTTTAAAATGGTTCGATAGGTTGCGCAATCTCGATATCTTTGAGCCAATCAATAATTTCTTACAGATAACTGACAAATTGACATTTACGATAGTGGAGAAACAGGATATTAAGTTCAACGTCATCATTGACGATACCCTTGTGGAGAATTCTAGTTTGTATAAACACGATCCGAAGAGAAGTGGAAAAAAAAAGAAAATGTTTACAAAAGAGGAAGATATTGAAAAGGCTCTCGACTTAATTGCGGAATCACTCGAATTAGACTGGAGCGCCACCAATGATGAATTTGGTCATGAGATAGATTGGACGCAAATACCCTCGGATGCCAGTCCTTTCGGCGGCCATCTGCCGGATGATAGGATGCAGAGAAAGACAGAACAGCTGGGGAACTTGGCATCAGCTGTGTTAAAAATTGCCAAAGAGGGAAACGTGATTGTTGATTTTTGCAGCGGCGGCGGACATTTAGGCATTCTATTGGGATATTTGTTGCCGAAATGCACTATAATTTTACTCGAGAATAAAGAACAGTCTTTAAAACGGGCCCAAATAAGAGTGGAAAAATTAAAGCTGTCCAATATACATTTTATTCAATGTAATTTAGATTTTTTCATAGCACCGTTTGATATTGGAGTTGCGTTGCACGCCTGCGGTGTGTCTACAGATTTAGTCTTAGAAAATTGTATCGATAAAAAAGCGGCATTCGTAATTTGTCCGTGTTGTTACGGATCCGTTCATGAAACTGACAGATTGAAGTATCCTAGGAGTCACGAATTTTCCTTCTTACCTGTAGAACAATACGTGCGCTTGGGACATGCTGCCGATCAGACCCACGTCAATCATCCACTAGAGAAACGAGGTACCAGATGCATGACTATAATTGATTCGGATAGGGCTAGACATGCGATGAGCAGAGGATACTCAGTGACATTAGGACGATTAAAACCATTATCTTGCACTCCGAAGAATATGTTGCTCGTAGGAATGCCAAGATAATAATGTATATTATGACAAAATTAATGTAATTTTTTTTTGCAAATGTACGCTTCTTATAATGCAATGAATAAAAAGTGAGCATATTAATTTAAATGACTGTACATATATGGAATGAATATATTTTTTATGTCAAGATTGAATTAAAATTTTGTTTTATTGGTATAACTGATTGATTTATTCTTATTTTTTAAAATCGCTTGTCCCAAATTATAAAAACGTCAATATATTTGGTATAAAAAATAAACAAATTTTGTTACAATTTTTATTTTATGTATGTATTACATAAATTATATTGAAGTTTTTATTACAAAATACATTTTTTAACATCTATCATATTTGAAATCTCAAAAATAACAATATTTATACGGAAAATAATTCGATCTATCTATAACACCAAATCAAAACCTATACCTACTTTAATTTGTTTTTGTAGGTTACATAAAAGGCTTATTGTAGGTTTAAAAATTATTCCCTCGCTTTTGTAAAAGTTGTTTTTCAGCAAATTAGTGATTAAATAACCATTCGAGTCTATCGAGGTCTTCAGAGTAAATTCTTTATCTACCAATTCGCACGCCACTGAACCCGTTATGTTTTTACTTTGAAAACATACATCCAAAATTGATCCTATTTTTAAATTAGGGTTGATTTGTTTATATATGCACATTTGCAATCCCTGCAAACTCAACGTACTCGATATGATACCGTTCAGAGAACTATCATAATAACGTCCAACCAATGCGATCCTTTTCGAGTCCACGTTGAATCCGTTGGCCATCTCCAAAGCTAACTCGGCACCTACCGCCAAATTCTTGTTGATTTCGTGTAAATGTTGAGCAGTTATTTCAGTCTTGGAAACGTTGGTGTTCACTAACGAAACCGAAGATGTAAATTTTTTTCCAAAATAATCCATAACGCATTCCGCGGTACCATTGTTTAGGTGTTGTATGTAACCGAAGATAGAGCACTTCAACTCGTTTGATATGTCATGTTCAAACGAGACTCTGCTGAATCCTGCTTGATTTTTTATATTTGAATATATTCCTATTTCTCGACCAATATATGAATTATATGGAGTATAATATTCAAATTCGGATGGATCAAGATTCAAATTGAAATAGTATTTCACTTGATCGTTTATCGATTTATTCACGGATAAAGTCATTCCGCCGAAGCTGGTCGGATAGACACTTTTCGTTTGACGGTGGATATCGTCAAAGAGGCCGGGCCCGTTCGGAAACAGCAAATCCTGGCAGTTCGACATGATGTCTTTCAATGTTGTAACATTTTTGGGTAGATTTACTTGCTCTTTTATTGAAGAAATTTCTTTATCCAGCTTCGACCACATCTTTTATAATATATTTGACAGCAATCAAAATTTACACAAAAACAATAAACTATTTTTACACCAGTGTTCAAATTGCTTGATACATTGACACTGACTGTTTATTTATATCATTTGTGTCAGTACAGCATTACATAATGTATTACGGGAGAAAGAAGCGGTAAAAATGATGTCATCGATTGCCGACTTGCTATTCAAAACAACTTTTTTGGTTATATTTGATCAGCAAATAAAATTAATGATCTTTAACCTCTATGCATTAATTAAAATTGGGTTGGAGGCAATGATATTCATAAACTAACAGAATATTGCGGCGATATGTCCAAGAACATAGATATGAAAAAAATTATCAATGTTTTCGTTCATTCTGGCTTATTTATGGGAAAATCGATAATAATTTTGATAACAGTGTTGCCATTGCGCTTTAAAATAAACGTGGTAATTAATTTAATATACAGATCTGCAAGAACAATTAGTTTTGTCACCAAATTCGTCGTTTGATATAATTAAAAACGTACTTATTTATTAAACAATAATTATTTAAAATCGTAATAAAACTATTCATTGCTTAGAGTTATTGAAAAGATCGTTTTGGGTTGCGGTCTTTTTTATAAAGATTTTTATCGTCAATTGAAACATTGTTTACGTTTGCGATATCTGCGTGTATGGCCGCATTTGGTGCGGTTAAGGCTGCTGTCAGCGTGACATGAGCCGCTGCCGCTGCTGCCTGCGCTGGGCGCGCCGTGCGTTGCCACCGCGCCTAGCCACCCCCTTGCGTGCCCTCTGTCCGGAGGCAAGTACCATATCTATCTATATACACAATGCCTGATTAAGTAATATTATTCATTACTGTCAATCAACACAGTGATCATTTTTCTCATATTTTTTTTTAAATATACTCTGTTGATGTAAAAAAGTCCTTTTAAATCATATACATTTTAAATCATATATATGTACTTTAAGTTTTAAATATCTACTATTCGGTGGCAAGAGTTTGTTATAAATTAATATGTACCTGAAAATATAATGTGATGTGAAATTCAGGTATAATTCGTAATAGTTTTAAAATTATAAATGCCTTTTTTGTGGCAATTTATTGCATATGAAGCCTCATGATAGTTATCATCTTTTACTGGCGATTGCATGGCCGTCGATACAACAAGAGCTGAACAAGATGCAACTTCAAGATTACCAGCCGCGCTACTTATCGAAGTGTCATCTTTACATTATTGAATGAATATGTGTACAATTTTTTATTTAGAATTTAAGTTAAATGATTAGTTTTATTCTTAATATATGTATACTTGTTTATTTATGCAAATATTGTACAATATTTATGAAATAAATATATATTTTTATATAAAAAATGAGATATTATTTTTTCCCTCATTTTTAAGATAATTTGATACCTTTATATAAACCTTTGCAATTTCCTAATTCAATGTTTAAATTTTCAGATTGAATATGGCGATGATTCCATAATTCAAGTATGCTTAAAATGCTACAAATTTCTCGACAATATTTATATATTCGTCAAAAAATGCAAATCAGTTGATGATATTTTCCGAAATAATATATTAGATGACGATGGAAAGGTAAATAATTGCCGAATCGATTGATTTTTAATTTTTTTCATATGTTTTATGTATAAAATTACATTCCAGGTTGCTCTATGCACGAAAACCGTAAACGATCCCCTGAAATGTGAGTCCGTGTATATAAAAGAAGAAATCGATGAATATGATATTACAGGAAATACACAAAAAATGGACATAGAAAATGAATCTGATGTTGATGTGAAAACCATAGATTATTCAATGAATAATCAACCGGAATGTGCATTAGAAAAAGCTGAAAATAATCAAAATAATAATGAAATACCTAAATTGATACTGAGTCGGATAGATAAAGTAGCAGATTCTTTAAAAGAAAAAGTTAAGAGTCCACAGAGCGTTTTAAAAAGTATCAAAAAACGACCATGCATTAAAAAAAGAAACAAATCTAAAAGATGCAGTTCATTACCAGAATCTCAATATTCAGATGTATCAGAGCATAATCGATGCGACGTATCAATCACAAATGATAAGCCATACTCTTGCAACGAGTGCTCATACCGTTGTACGAGACCGTCGAACTTAAGAAATCATAAGAGAACTCACACGGGTGAAAAACCCTACAGCTGCAGCTTGTGTACCTATGTATGTTCCACCACATCGAATTTAAACACTCATATAAAAAACAAACATTCGTCAGAAAAACCGTTTAGTTGTGAAGACTGCGACTATTGTGCTAAAACAAAAAGTGCCTTATTATGTCATAAAAAAATACATTTTGATGTTAAAGATTATGCCTGTGAACTTTGTCCATATAAATCGATACAATACTCAAAGTTACAAAATCATAAGAAAATGGTGCATACAGGGGAACGCCCTTATGCGTGCGACCAGTGTCCATATCGTAGTTCTAATTCCACCACTTTAAAAAGTCATATAAGATCTCATATTTCTGTTCGTAAATATTCGTGTAACGACTGTGCATACACGTGTCACACGAAATTGTTGTTAAGCAATCATATGTGTACGCATACCGGCGAAAAACCGTTTCAATGTAATATTTGCAATTTTAAATATATAACTGTTTCGTCGTTAAAGAGGCATCAAAGAAAACGTCATAATATAATAAATGAAGGTTTATAATCTTATATATAATATTATTTTTTTAATATGAACAATGCTTAGTTTAATATGTATTAATTGTATATAATGATTTATATAAATTAAAGATTATTTACAAATTTTATAAACGATTGTTAATATATGTATTGGTATTATCCATCATTTATGTAACGTTTATTGGTTCAGAAGCAATGAAATATCTCAAATTTGTTATTTGAGTTGTGACGATTAATTTTTATTAATTTGGTTGTTTCTATATGTACATATTATTTATTGTTTCAGTGCAAGATATTTTACTAAAATGTAAAATAAGAGTATATATTGTTTATTAAATTTGATAAAATATATTTTTAAATGTTAAAGCAATGTTTTATTCTTTGATATTTTTTTTATTTTATATTGGGCTTTTTATTTATTTTATTCGAGGTATACACTGATTTAAAATCGCCACTATAATTATTGTCCAGCAATCTACATCATTTTTATTATTGAATTAGCCTAGATTTTTTACAAATTATTTCGATTTATTTTTTACGAATAGTAACTCGTTAATTTGAGTCGTTTATAAATCATATTTACAATGGCCATTATAAAAATATTTATTTGTTCAACACTCTAACCGCTTTGTCCCCCCGGTGTGAAAACTGTCAAATCGCTGTATGTGTTAGCGACACGCGATGGAAGCTTTGTGTAAAATATATTTGTATAGCAATTTGTTCATTCAATTCTTAGGAATGTCTTTAAGCCTTAAATGGCGTTAATAGTCTCAATTTTGGTTTTGCAAATTTATTCGCGTCCGTGACAATTATGTAAATATCTCTAGCGGTAAAAGGGTGTGACGATGATGATGATTGAATTCTGTAAATACTATAAAAGATGGCCGACATACGAGGCGTTAGGTTCGCTGTCATTGTGACATGGATGGCGGGCGCGGTCTATGCCGCTGTTGTTTGGGAACAGTGGAATTACGTCCTCTGGAATCGGACTTAAAGCAACTCTTCTTATCAATATGCCCTGAACAGGTGTTGATTATTTTTCGTAATGCGAACCGATTAAATTTATTTAAAAATATACAAACACATTCATTTTTTAACAAAAAATATTTCATTTGTTATTTTAGTTATTATATTAACCAATAAACTATGAAAATTATTCATTATTAAATATGAATAATCACTATCATTGCATAGCAGTAATTAAATGTTCCATATGAACCATTGATTAGCAAAAAAAACAATATTTTATAATTATTTATTCTAGGGTGATGGCGAACTAATGGCAAAAGTGTGTCTAAAATGTTTCAACTTTCTAAAAGAAATTTATCTGTTTAAGAAAAAATGTGCGAAAGTTAGTAAGATTTTACAAAATAACACATTTGAAAATGACGAACAGGTATTTTTGCTGTAAATTAATTACTTTACATTTAATATAATTGATTATTTATATTTATATTTTTTAGGTTGCTTTGGTTATTAAAAGCATGGAAAACGATTATATTAAAGATGAAAGTACAATGGATATAATGGTTTTTAAAACAGAGATTGACGTAGATAATACTGATCTGAAAACAGATAGTAATGTTTCAGGAATACAAGAGAATATCAAATTATATAATACGGAATCTTTTGACGATAATTTTAATAGTTTAAACACATTCGATCGGGGCAATGATTCGTCCGACGAATCTGAAAAATTATTAAGCAACAGAAAAAACAAAAGAAATGATTCAGTTAGCCAATTTTCAGAAAATAGTATTGTAACTGATGGAGATTTAGATAAATTGAAATTAAAAATTAAACTACCCAACAATTTGAGAGGTGTTAAAAAGAAAAAATTGAATTCATTAAAATCATCTAAAATTAAAAATATTGATAGCAAACAAAAATGTATAAAAAATCGGAAACCGCGTAAAAGAAAACATTTAACTGACAAACCATTTTCATGTGATGAATGTTCCTATCGTTGTACACGACCATCAAATTTATTGTATCATCAAAGAACTCACACCGGAGAAAGACCCCATAGTTGTGAATTATGCGATTACACCTGCTCCTCCACGTCAGCTCTAAGAATCCACAATAAAAATAAACACTCGACTAATAAGCCTTATTCATGCGACGTTTGTGAATATCGCTCTAAAACGAGTACAGCTATGTCTAATCACAAAAAATTGCATTATAACATCAGAGATTTTAAATGCGAACTGTGTGCGTATAAATAAATCTATTCAACTGGCCCAACTGGAGAATCACAAAAAGATGGCACACACGGGAGAGCGACCGTATGCGTGCGATCAATGTCCTTATCGTGGATCAAATTTTAATAATTTAAAATGCCATATGAGATCACATCTTCCAAACAAAAAGTACTCATGCAACTATTGTTCACATTCTTGTCACACTAAAACAAATCTGCAATCTCATATAATGACACACACGGGTGAAAAACCCTACGAGTGCAATATTTGTGATTTTAAATATTTTAATTTATCATCGCTTAAAAGGCATCGGCGAAAACAACACAACATAAATTCTGAAAAGGAAACATAAACCCATTTTCAAGTGAGATGAAGTGACTTATTTACAGATAATCCTATTAAGTTACTGCAACAAATTGTATGACCAAACTATCAAGTAATTGGTTATTAGATTGTATTAACTCTGTACATGAAATTGGAAACCATGTAGTTTATTCCACAATAAAATACTCTATATAAATGACTGTGATAATAAAAGGTTTTGATTAAATATCAAACATATTCTTGATGTTACTAATGTTTTATATATTTTTTATCTATCTTTTGTTCGATGTTATGGAAATACAAAGTGTATTAGTTGATTTAGACTTTTATTATTGTAACTGCAATAAAACCACTGTCCTTCGTAAATTTATTTTAAACAACATTTTAGAACAACTAAAATACATCATTTATTAAATGAATAAAAATGATTAACTAAATTAATGACGTTCCACGTGAGCCCCAAATAGCTACCGTGCCATGACATTGGGGACACCAAGTTTTAGATTTTACAAGAATATGGAAAGAACAGGTCAAATTGAATTTTTTATAAAACATGATTATATAGAAGGCCTGTGTTTGAAATTTCAAGGTCATTAGCAATTGGATCTCTGGGATATGCCATAATTTTTATTATCCACAATAGCTCCAAATGTTAAGGAACGTCATAAATATAAGAGAACAATTACGATCTGTCATGAAATAGAATTTATTCATCAAAAATAAAACTAAGTGTCTCACCGATAAGAAAATATTTGAAAAAAAACATTGTAATAGTTACAGCAGATCAAAGGGCATAGTATCGGCTGACGAAA
Organism: Philopotamus ludificatus; assembly: GCA_022495035.1. Classification (NCBI taxonomy): domain Eukaryota; kingdom Metazoa; phylum Arthropoda; class Insecta; order Trichoptera; family Philopotamidae; genus Philopotamus; species Philopotamus ludificatus. The sequence continues at coordinate 37,869 of JAGXCT010035072.1, forward strand.
AACAAAAGATTATCCGGGTTTTTACCTCAAATACACCCTTTTGCAAATCAAATACACCTTTTTACATATCAAATTGACCCATTTTCTATTGAAATGACTATTGAAAAGGGGTTACAATTTGATTTGTAAAAAGGTGTGTTTAATTTGCAAAAGGGTGTATTTGACATAAAAAACTTCTAACATGTAATAAATAAATTAATTAAATGGTGTTTATTTGCAGTAAATATTAAACATCAAACAATCGCTGACAAAAGTCGGCAATTTCTAAACACTCCTTGTAAAAGAGCCATAAGATAGTTTGAATAAATGGTTTTATATCCACTTCCCGCATTCGCCCAAAATCTCCTGAATATTTTTACTACAACTATCAAGTATCTCATCAACAAAAAAAATATCTGAAGAAATGAAACGAAGAAGTTACAGCCGATCAAACATGTAGTGTCGGCTAGCGTATGATATGCGCAACCCGACATACACAAAAACGGTTTTGACGTGGAATCCATGACCCCGTAGGCAGCGGTCAATATAAATCTCAAACATTTTGTATTTGTCTAAAAAAGTCTGAAGAATAAATATTATAAATAATCATTGTCCTTTATTGTCTGTAATTGCGAAAAAAAATAAAAACAATATTCGCTACTGTTGTCCGCAATCTTTTTTCTCACTCTCATCCGGTACAATGTGCCGAGTGCTAGTGACACGTGCTGTGAAAACTCAGTCTGCGCTGAGACATCGTCAAGAGCTCTGTCACTCGTCATATTGATTAGTTAAAAAACCCAAAATATCAACGAAATTATGAAGCAAATCATGAATAACTATTTTTATTCTTAGAATAATCCATTTTTCAGTCAAAATATATTAAAAATCCCCTTAGAACAACTATGCAACAAGGCAGGCTAAATGTCTCATCTCTATTTTGTGTATGGAAAGGGATGTGATGGGTAAGATAAATTATAAGGATCTGATCAAAGACAAGGAAAAAATGTAGAAGATAATTATTACGCCATAAATAAAATGAAAGCATACAGAACAAAATATAATTTTCCATTTTACTATAGGTTTAATAAAAATTGTATAGTTTATTATTGTTTTAATATTTTAAATAACAAGTGTACCAACATAAATTGGTGCTCGGGGCATCTGAGGGTCTCACTCCAGCTCTGTAAATAGCAAGATGATAACACAATCGTATTGGTATTTTTTTAGAGATCTTGACCATTCCTTATAATTAAATCGATCACTTTGAATAATATCTATTTAATATCCTAAAATTGTACAGATATTATAAGATATAAAATTTCTATAGAGTATTATAAATAAAATTAAGCTTATTATAGAATACAATGATTTACTCACATTTTCATTAAGTGAAAAAAGTTCTGACATATACTTTTTTGATTTTCGTCCTGAAATTAATATAAATTGTTAAATAAACGATTATTGAAATTATTGAAAACAATAATAATTTAAAGTATATAACCATTAGTTTTAAAGTGAACTTTTAAATGGGAAGAACGATGTCCGGAAGTCCTGAAGGATTCATTGCACAACGGACATTTGAAAGGCTTCACTCCTGTGTGCAATCTCATGTGTATTTTATGAGTAGTTTTATTTGCAAAATGATCTCCACAAACCTAGAGTATAAGTTATTATATAGATATAATAAATTTAATGCCAAAGTCTAATGAGAGATAATAAGTATTACCTGACATCTGACGTTTGGCTTTTTTTTAACGTGCACCGATAAATGTCTTTTATATGTATTTTTAATAGAAAAAGCTCGATTGCATATTTCGCACACAAATGGCTTCTCCCCCGTGTGAATTCTTTTATGTCTTATGAGATCAGACATTTTACCAAAACTAGCGGGACATACTTCGCAACGATTTTCCAATGGTGGATTCTTATAACCTCGCTGATTTGTAGACAGCGATTTCTAGTAAAATAATTTATAATTACATAACATACTAAAATAATTAAATATCAAATATATATTTAACCTTTAGTGTTTGTAGCTCCAATTCTTTTAAGTTATCTTCGATATCCATAAATGTAATATCACCTTCAGGACAATTTCTAATAAAAAATATATTTTAAATGAATCTCCTCATAATAATATTATCAATATAAATTAAATACTCACAAAATAAAACTATTTTCCATCGGATTCTGAAGGACAATTTCATTGCCGTGTGCAGTATTATCAACAATTGAAATCACAGGAATGTCTTGAATATTTTCCGTAAAATCCACTCCTTTTTCGAGTGTTATTATTTCATTGTTATATTTATCAAAATCAAAATTATCCGTTATTTCAATATCAATACTATTATTCATAAGATTTTTATTATTATCTATTGATGATTCTTTTTTATTACTTAGAGGTAAAGTTTCGAGATAATATTGTCCATCGGTCGTATGAAGTTGCTTGAGTAGAACAGAATTGTTATCGAATATTGTATTTTCACTTAAAAGCGTAGAAACATTATTGTCTATCGGAATAGCATTGAATTGTTTGGATAGGATATCACTTTGGTCGGCAAGAATATTTTCTATTGAAATTGTATCGTTTCCCAAATCCAACGAGGCTGATAACTGATTTTCTGAATTAAGTATTTCGTCCGTTAGCGAATTTAGTTCTTTTTGATTCGATATTTCCGTATTCATAAACTGAAATGACTCATTTTGATTCATGTTTAAATCATCAGAAATGTTTAACGGATATATTGACGGATAATCTATTGGAAGAATTGATAAATCAATATCTATTTTGGAATCGCTTTTTGTAAATAAATCATCTATATTGTTGACAATATTATCGGTCGTGTCTTTTTCATCACTATTATTTGTTCGAGAGCAACTTTTTTTTCTTAAAACAAAAAAATACATGTAAATTATTTAATTTAATACGAGGTAAGTCAAAAATTAATCTTTTTTTTTTGTTTCGTTATTGTGTTATTTTAAAATCAGTTTGTTAACCGCTACCATTGAGTTAACACATCACAGTTGGCATCGTTTTAAAGCTCTGTTAGTTATCTTTCTGTTTTTACATTCTTATTTTTTTTGCACATAGTAAAAATGCAAAGGCGAGAGATTGAAGAGACACATTTGGGGTATTTTATGCTGATTTTATTTGATAAAGGATTGATGTCAAATAAAGCTACCCTAGTTTTTTTTGCTAGTAATTCGCATTACTAGCAAAAAAAAAAGTGAAAAAATTGCTCCCTTAACGAGCGACATTTCGCATAACGAGTGACGCAGAAAGGGGAAGTCACAAACGTATGACGCACTTGTGTGTGTTGGATCGTATTTCACAGCAAGAAGTTATGAAGGAGAGTTTGGAGGAAGAGGAAGTAGCAGAGAAACAATCTTCTGACGCAATAAGAGAAATGCTGAAAGCATGGGAAACTGTTTCATCGTACATTGAGAAGCATCCTCCTAATAAGGAGGTGGTTATGCGTACTACAAACATATATTCAATGATAACGCTGTGTCACATTTTCACCAAATTTTAAAGAGTCGGTTAAAACAAATGTCTCTAGACAGCTTTCTAGTAAAAAATAATTAATTATTTGTCATAAATTAATAAATAATAAGCTAGTTTCGATTTTTAAAAATGTTTTTATCCAGGTAGTTACGATCTTTAACAATTTATAAGCATGTAATTTTATTTGAATAAACGTAAAAAAAAAATATTTCGCATGGAACGCATTATCGTGTTTTATATTGATTTATATGAGAAAATTAGTTTCGCATAACGAGTGTTTCACACAACGAGTAAGATTCTGGAACAAATTATGCTCGTTATGAGAGGTTCCACTGTATTATGAAAAATGATACGACATATGATATAAGGGTTCGGTGAACGCGCATATGAAACTGGTGGGGTTTAGTACCTCCAACAAGGTTAAGAACCACTGCTGTAGAGGGAGACACAACAATGGAAAATGTATTGTTTTTGTTTAAATCTGTCATTGCTGAAATTTGCTAAATGTATTGAACACCGTTTTTTCACGTATGATTCCAACCTAGAATGAGCTTTAACCCAATCGACATAGCGGCTCAAATACAAATGTGTCGTTCGAACGGGGTTTATTAGTCTCGACTTATTTTTAAAAAACGGATTATTCTAAGAATAAAAATAGTTATTATTGATTTTCTTTTATAATTTGGTCGATATTTTGGATTTTTTAACTAATCAATATGACACGTAAATAACAAGCGCACTCAGCGATTAGACTGAGCACTCACCGCACGTGTCAATCGCACATTTCATTCTCACTCGGCACATAGTACCAAATGCGAGCGAGAATAAATATCCCGCCCATGGCAACATATTTTTTTTCACAACTGCAGACAATAATGGTCAATCATTATTTATAATATTTATTCTTTAGACTTCTTCAGACAAATACACGTTCATAGTCACATTAATTAGTAGAAAAATTAAAAAAATGGTCGATATTTTGGATTTTTCTACTAACGTATATCATGAATAAATATTTTTATCCTTAGAATAATACATTTTTTTAAAAAGTCAAGATATTGAAGACGAATTCATTAATATCTTGATTTAAAATGCTTGGGGTCTATTTTCCATCATAAATAGACCCCCCATCGGGTGACGCCGTTGGTTTTGAGCCACCGTGACGGATCGGTTAACATTTTGTATAATTTTTTAATTGGGTTTTCATTTTTTTATCTTATATCACAATGTTGTTTTTTAAATTTAGGGAACCATTCCTCAATTTTCTAATGAATTCTATCACTTTTTTACACAGTTTTTGATGGAACTTATTTACGTGTAAAAAAAGAGTTGAGTGTATATGACATTGAAAAAAAAAAAAATATTATAAATACATACGTAATTTTATGAATATTATGTTGATGTAAAGATAATCCGACAGATTGACGAAATGTTTTTTTGCAAATATCGCACTGAAATATGATATCATACATATAAATAAATCATTTAAATAAATATAAAATCATAATTAAACTGGTTACATACCCTAAACGGCTTTATGTTTGGGGATTTAATAGAATTATTTGATTTATTACAATCGTCGTATGCAATACTTTTACGTTTAACACATTTTTCCTAGAAAATTGATATGCAAGATTAGTCAAATTATGGTACATATTTTTTATTATCGTGCGAAATAGTGTACCGGCTTGGAACTAATTCCGCTGCAGAACAATGCTTTTTGCAGTATATCCGAGTCTTCTTGTGTTTGACTATTTAAAATTGCTAAACCTTTCATTACATCGTTAACGGTATTATTGATAATTTTATCCTCTGTAAGATTCTGTAATGAATAATTTGTTTAAAAATATTTATTTATATCATAATAGACTTTCTAAGAGAAATTACTTGATGAAGTCTGTTATGGTGCATATTAAGGCTACCCGAATTTCGAAATGAACTCGGGCAATGTGGACAGAAATGGCGATTTTCATTGACGTTTAGTGGATGACAACATTTGATGTGTGATCGCAGATTGCCTAGAAAAAATAAATACATTAATATTATTTTTTATGTAATAAATTTATTTGTTTTTATATAATTAACACTGACCTCGTTGATTGAATGATTCTGGACAAAGTTGACATTTATGAGGGCGTGAATTAGTATGAGTCAAAATGTGCAATACGAGTGCATTTTTTTGATTAAAACGTGTTCCACAATGTTCGCACTGAAATATCATTTTTGTTTTTAATATTTTTTGTATATTAATTTTCAATTTTACTTATATCTTGTCTATTTATGTAATACAAAATTATAGTTATACCTCAAAGGGCCGTTCCCCTGTATGGATTAAAACATGTCTCTTCACCTGTGATGGCTTATCAAATGCTTTCTTGCAAAATGTACATAAATATCGTTTGACCTATACATTTAATGCAAATAAAACATGTAAAAAATAAATTAATAGTTAAATGCAATATAAAACATATTTACCACATTTCTTTGAGATTTGTTACTTTGATTTTTCGAAGGGGGCGGTACATCCTTAAAAATATAAAAAAAAATAGTTATATTTATCATTTTAATTTAAGTTTGTATTCATATTTATTATGTAACAAGACCTCAATTTCTAAATTATGTTTTTCTAACAGATGTGCAAGAATTCTAGCTCTTCTCGTAAATGTTGTAGAAGAATTTGAACACAACGGACACACTCCTCCTTCGACCCAGTGTTTTAAATAGTGATGCAGCAACTCATCCTAATAAAAAATCGAATTCTATTTTATTTATATACGTATGCGTATATGGACGTTTCAATAAACATGAATTATAAATACCATTGTGCAATATTTATAAGCACAAATATTACACGTATTTTTCTTTTCCTCGTCTGGATGAACTTTCAATATGTGCCTTTGAAACATAACACCACTACGGAATACTCCTTCGCAATGTTGACATTTTGTTGTCTGTTAAAATAAAATAAAAAACACATTAAAATTACGATGTCTGATAAGAAATACAACATTGATTTTGCTAATCAGCTGCAATCAATGTCTAAGCACTTCAAGCTTATTATTAAGCTATTTATTCTGATTTTAATAAATGATAAATGTTAATAATATCACAATCATTGAAATCATTTGATTAATATTCAACAAAAATGTTTTTCAATAATTTAATGTAATTATTAAGGGATTAGAAAGCCATTTATAGATTCAGAACAATGTATTATATGAACAACACTAATAAAAATAATATATTGTTAAACGATTCTTTATCTTTATTTGCATTATTTATCATATGCCGAATTTTATAATTTGATAAAAATTATATTTATTAATTTATTTACACACGTATTTTATATTTAATATGCATAAATATTATGTTATTTTTTTAGATTATTTATGCAATATAACAAAATAATACTAAAGTACAAATTTTGGCAGATTTCATTCTTATTATGTTCGGTTTCTATAGAAATATTGATCGTTTGTCAATGTAATCCAGTTCTATGTCGATTAATATCATAATAATTTGATTTGCATGAAATAATAAATATGCAACAGCAAATTTTATTTATAATAAGTCATATAATGAGCAAAAGAAGGAATCGGGATGGGTTTGACCATCACCGTATGGAGGTTAAAGTGGAATCCTCACATCATTGCAAGACCCAGATTTCCTTGGCCTCGACTGCCATTCGAGAGTCTGGTAAGGCCCATACGCTCAGTGAGTGTCTCCTGGTTGATAAATGATGATGATGATATAGTAAATAACACAGAATTGTAAATAGTGCAAATATAGTAAATTATTAATTTGAAATGGACCGATCAGTAGTAAATATTTATTTTTCATCAATACTACCGTTGATCGTCGCATCGGTGGTGCTCCATCCTTTTTCGGACGTCCAGGCCCTGCCATATTGACATGTGATATCTAAGAGTTTGCAAACATTCCGAATGACATATCGACAGCTGACAGTAAACAGTTACAAGTGTTGCCAGTACTCAAACATAAAATAATTGTAACGACAATGTTACATCTGACGTAAGAAACAAACTGTATTCGTAAAATATAATCATATTTTAATTGAATGCAATATTTAAATAAATGTCATGTTTTATGTTAGCTGCGTTATATTAATTTTATATATAATTTAAACAATCAATGTTAATTTTTAATGAAAATATTTACTTTTATAATATATAAGTTGATAATTTTATAAAAGGTTCTGTTTTTGTGTTGAATTAAATATTGTCTCTAAATATTTTCTCCATGTTTAATGATTATTTTATGCTTTTGGCAGCACTGGGTAAGGGTTTGAGGCTCTGCTGGGTGCCTTGCCTGGCCGTGTCTGTCAGTCGGGCTCAGGCCTCGGTGGATGTGAGTTGTCTCTGTGACCTTTCTATAGAGGAGGCTTCGACGCAGTTTACACCGAGCGCCGGCCCGTTCCATCAATCTATAAGATAACATCGCATGCCGTGTTTGGCGAGGAGGTAATCCCACGTTTAACCCCGTTTTATAAACATTAATTCAAAACGATCCCGCACATGATCGATGTATTGTGTTGGTGGACGTCTCTAGACCGCTTTAGCTTGTTTCGTCGATTTTTTCAGCAACAATTAGTTGCAAATTAGTTTCGAATCAACTGATGTTCGACCAGTGCCACACACATTCACACATGCAAACACCGGATTGCACACATTGTCAGTTATAGTGCGAACCACCGTTCATAATGTTGAATGACAGAAGTAAATGACCCCACACCCGATGCAAACTGATAATATTTATTTATTTAAATACGTCATGTTTAATTATTGTAAATTTATGGAATTATATTTTAAAATAAAAATAGTGACAATAATTCGAATAAGATTTAATAACAACAATTGAGATTTTATTCTCATGCCGATGTATGAAAATTCTGTCTAACATTTTATCATCATTTTACATGAATGAAATGTTAAGCGTTTTAATAAATTCATTGTCTAATGCAAAGATTCTCAAACTTATATTTTCCATATTTTGCTCTTTTCATTATATTAATAATAATCGATAATGGTCGAATCGTTGAAAAAATGCAGACCAAATATATTTTGGGACCAAAAATAAATGATGCATTTTATGAAAAGTATCTTTCCATATGTTTATACCAGAAATTTTAATTTCGATCTCTAGTGTTAAAATAAACATATGAAGCAAAGTCAGGCGAATATAGAGGATGTTGATAATAAAGAAATTCACTTCATATCGTCGCCCATCTTTGCTATCCTGGGATCGATCATATAGCTCCTTAAAGCTATATTAATCGATACGTAGATGCAATATATGTTACACCTGTTTGTCGATAATAGCTCAGCACTAGCTAGTCGCCATTCTGGAATTAAAGCCTTGTTAAAAAAAAAGAATACAGCGTCCAACGCGCCAATCGACGATATATCGTTCCCCGTAATGTATCTATTGCTAAGATGGTTTTAATTAAAAATAATCATATGTTTTTGGGATATAATTTTAAATGTTTAATTTACATATAAGGTTTGATAAAAAAAATAAGTGTATTTTTTTTAATTCGTTCACTTGTGCCTGTCGTATCTTGACATTAGTAGCCATATTGGATGCTTAATACGTGTCACGTGTATCAGTGTGTTTAGTATTTTTTTACTAGTGGAAAAGATTGAATTCTTGTCCAAAAAACACCGTTATGATTCGTATCCCCCTGACTCGGTCCCAAAATTCTCCAAATATTTTTTATCTCTTTCAAAGCTCATTTACATTTTATTGCATTGATACAATTTTTGCCTAGAAAAATATTCTAAAAAAGTTTGATTAATTGTACTGTAAAGAAATATTCGTGAGACATTAGCATCTTTATTGATGATTAAATACAGCGGCGGAATCGGCTGAGCAGACCCGGGGATTTTTAAACTTCATATTAGATTGTAGCGCACATTGCGCTGTTTCTTGACTGAACTCTTAATTCTAGGGCATTTCTATATAGATTCTGAAAGGCGGTGGTGGGAGTTACGTCTCCCTTTGTTTTCATTTTTGACACGTGTCGATCAAGTCATATATCTCGATAAAACCCAAGCTGTGGGACCATGCTCTTGTTATATGGATTAGTATCCCAATGTATGACATAATATGGGACATACTTTGAGAGGCGAGATCTTTCTAGAAACATATTTGGGTTAACGATTCCCATAAACCCTAATATGATATCACATCGCATTCTCGCCGACAAAATGATCTGTACAAAACAAACTAACCTATTTTTCTCCATTTCTTTTATTTATTTTTATAGAGAATTTTTTTACAAAATCTCATATTCAATACCCCTTTATTATATTTTATCATCAGTTAATGCACACCCCCGAGATAACTCCAGAGCTACGAATGGTCTTAAATCTATATATTTTTAAAGAATATCTTCACTGCACCTTCCGTAAACGTTGATCAACAAAAATGAGCACATTAGTTTATTAATGTAAATGTGAGGGATATTTTAACATTGTGTACATCATAATATGAACAAAAGCTTTTAAATGACTCACTGTATTTAGTAATACAGTGGAACCCCCAATTACACTACTCCGAATTACGCGCTGAGTTGAAATTTCGCCGCAAATCCTCCAATTGCGCGGTCGCATTCACATACAGTCAAACGTTGGCTAGCGTCTGTGTAATCAACACGTGCCAGGCTACACGCACACAGCCGGACGGCTTTCACTCCCCCAATTACACGGTCCCGATTTAAGTGTTAGTGGGGGTTTAACTGTATGTATATGGATATAAAATGAATTAATGGATTGTCGACAAAAAACGTCGTTTCATACTAAAATTTCACTTGTAATGAAACGTGTATTCTGCATATTGAAGATAATACAATGGTCAAACCGAGGCCGAATGCTGAAAAATACAACAAAACATTTGTGACATTTCAAAAGACGGATTCTTTACGAAATTGGCAATATAATAGCATTATAAAAAAGGATTACATATTCCACCGGCTAATGACAAAACAGGCGAATAAGAGTCTACTACCTGATAATCCATAGAAAAATAATGGTGTTAATGGTTTGATGCATAGGATTGACAACTTTTTCTGAAATAATTTCAGGACATATTGTTCAAAACTGAAAATGTAATATTGCAATATTCTCTACTGAGAAAATACTACACACCAAGTTTTTTAAGGATTTTTTATGTGGGGAGAGGCTTTGCGAATAATTAGAACTATTGATTTTTATTTTGTTTCGTTTTTCATAAAATAAAATAGTTATTCTATGTGTCGCATCCAGTATCTTCATTTTTTTTCAGAATTTAATCAAACCGTCATCTTCGTTACAAATGGATTTTAAAAGTCAGTTATTTAATTCATGTGTAGAATTAAATAACTGACATTTTGTGGTAAAAATCGTCGCCTGTTTTCAATATGCTTTCATCTGGAAAGGAAAGAGTAAGAGCTTTCTATGGTAACCTCTTAATTTTCAAATAAAATCTCATGTCTGGAACCCATTTAGCTTTGAATCAGTCTTCCAATCATATCCTTCTATACATCCATGTCCCTCTCTGATTGTAATAATCAATAGAAAGATTATTTCTGTTAATTATTATACCGATGTATCGACGGCTGGAAGCCAACCGCGTCGTCCGAAGGGGGTCTATTTATAATGGAAAATATACCCCAAGCATTTCAAGTCGAGATGACTTGACTTTTTTTAAAATGGATTATTCTAAGAATAAAAATAGTTATTCATGGCATGCTTCATAATTTTTAACTAATCAATATGGCGCATATGTGAGAAGCGCACTCAGCGATGTCCCGTCGCAAACTGAGACGCTGGTAACCGAGCGCAAAATTCTCGCGGCACGTGTTACTAGTATACGTTGCACTCGCACTTGGCACATCGTACCGGATGCGAGCGAAAAGAAACATCTCGCCCGTGCAACATAAGCGAATATTGTTGTTTTTATATCAATGATTATTTATTCTTTAGACTTTTTTAGACAGATACAAAAAGTTTCATTTTATGACTGCATCTCCTTCGACATCACAACACGTTGGCATCAATATTTGTTTAAATAATAATTCACGGATACTTGGGAGTATACTGTCCTCGATAGATTTCTGACGTCTCCCATAAAAAATATGCTTTTTTCTAGATTATATATGATGGGTTTATATTGTAAATAATGATGCGTATGTATCGTGGGTAGATTTTAGGGGTAGACTGGCGACAGCGGGGGCGGGCTGTCGTCTCCGATCTTGTCGCCACTTTTCAAATTCAGAGAAAAACACAAGGCAAGGTATCGTGAAGGTCGCACACACGCAAATATCGGAAAAACAAATACATTCAAATCAAACACGTGACACAATTGCGCAACGTATTTTGCATCTATGCTGAAACCCCGGAGTGCACGCCGGCAGAATGCGCGATCGATCGTTTCAGACAAAAGGACCGTTTCAGGGACACGAGTCGCATGCTCTCCGCTCTCAAACTCGCATTCTCCGAAACGTATATCTCCGAGGCGGACAAGAATCTAATGCACTATAAAAAAAAGCAGCAAGTTCAAAGACGTTTACATAGCTTAACTACAGCTCTTATCATTGTAAAAAAACTGGTTATGTATAGCCAATCACGCGGTACATCGTAAAATCGCACGAGTGTGTATAACAAATATCTGCATTGGCGTTCTAGATGTTTGGATGGAGATGTTTGCGGATTTTTATTGGTAAATGCGAACGAAACGCGCACGTAAACACTAACCAGGATGCCTGAAGGATTTATAATTGAAGCAATTATAAAGAATGCTTACGCTTATCTCTGTGTCCGTGTACGAATATTATCTAAGTTTTTATCTTCTTCTTCGGGTGCCTCGTCCGTTTTTAGACGTAGGCGATCTGTGCTTGTCCTTGTGTTTTTTTCTACAAATAATTGTCTGTTTTTGCCAAGCTGGAAAAATTCTGGAGCTCCCAGTCCAGTCCAGTTACGAATGTTGCGGAGCCACGACATCTTATTTCTTCCCAGCCACAGTTTACCTTCTATTTTTCCAAACCAATGTTTGTTATACAGTTTTTTCAC
>JAGXCT010035072.1:57084-101575 GCA_022495035.1 Philopotamus ludificatus
ATTTCAGCTAATTATTATGTTTTTATTAGGAGAAATGTGTGTGGGGCAGTGCCTCAGTTGCCCCTAATGATGAGCCGCCTCTGATTTTTACAATTTTACTCTAAACTTCGCATTTTTTGGCCAATCGAAAATATTTTTTATGACAAAGGTACTGTATTTTGATCAACATTTTATAATGACGTATATATAAATTGCTGGTTGATCCTTGATCAACCGCATGAATACTCGTATCTCAGGATAACTCGGATAGTGTGAGTCATTGATAACCAACTGCTATATTTAAATGAAATCAAATATTATGATTGACACAAGAAAATGCACAATGAAACGTCTGGCTGCATATTCTTGCATCTTGATTATTATAATCAACAGGCACAAAAACAATATATAGAAGACATTAATAGTGATGCAGTTAAGTCGTGCCCGATAAGCTTAATTATTTCACTTCGTTTTGCCTAATGAATCACTATTTTTATGTGGTTCAGTGCACACGAACCGATGCTCTTACGCATCATCCGTTTTTTCTTGATTGTGTGCGGTCTGATCTATGGGTAAACATTGGTTTTACTACGTGTGTCGTTAATTTTATGTGTGTATTTCGGCGCGGAGTCGCACAATTAATGGTTTTGTTTGTCGGATGTGGGACCGTCCTTCGTGGTCCACGTCTCGACTGTTGACCAATCTGCGCATCGCATTGATTCTGCATTGTTTCCAGCCATAAAACACAGCGATTGACATTGCCAGCTCACAGGTGGCAAGTGCGAGGCCGTTCGTGTCCATGCCGCTAACTCTGTCACGGTTGATTCGCGCAATCGTCAATACACAAAATGTCAATATCGTTCGTTGTCTATTCAGTGGCGCGCCAACAGTGTCCCGCGCCTGTGTGCAGAACTTTAATTGGGGCCCCTATACCCCTCCTCCCCTTATGCAATAAAAACATATGAAAATAAATTAATATTAATTTTTTCCCCTCTTGGCGCCTCTTGCTGCAACTAATCTTCCGGCGCCTGTGTGCGCCGCACAATCAGGCCATATGGTCGGCGCGCCCCTTTGCCTAGTCGTGTTTTGCACGATATGTGCGTTCACAAAATTGTATGTCCGATAATATCGCATTCGGAGATGCATCCATTGTCGATTAATCATGAGCTATTTGTTATCGCACCCGATAAATGGATATTTAATAAGCTCAACGCATCGTTATTGCGTTTCGATAACGAAATTACTGGTAATTATCAAAAAAGCCCACGTCTACAATGTCTCGATGCAGAGCAGATAGCAGATAACGTCTTTCCAATGTCAGCGTGCGTAAATTTTCGAATCGCTTCGTCGCTTCTAGCCGTGCAAATCGTCGATTTTACAGAAAATACATATTAATTTTTTCTCGAACACGGTGTTAGATCACAGCGAGCCATGAACCAGTTTTGTTCGACACTTGTTGATTCTTAACCGAGGATGTTTACTTTTTGCATGTAAATTTGTTTGTATACTTTATTTATAAGATGTATTCAGTTGTTCGCGTTCAATGCATACATCATTTTCCTCTAATTTACGATCGGACGATGGCTACGTCATATGTAACGCCGAAATTATTCGTTGGCTGAATTATTGGCAACGGATTAAACTCTCGTTGCGTTAATCAACCGTGTAAACATGGCGTGTATGCAATATCTGTTGTTTTCCATTTGAATTTGAATCGTTTATGCGTTGATCGTTACGAACGTGTATCGCGCGCTTTTTTTTTATATATGAAAAATCGTTGGCCCGAACAGCGCGCTCGTCGGACAGCTCGCCTGGCATTGCGTTCAATGTCGAGGCCAAGTTCAAGATTGGCCTCTTGTTCGGCCGTTGGTTACCCCGGGGGCGTTGAAACCACTAATCTAAGATCGGGCCTTATCGTTGGGTCTTTGTAATGCGCTCTCTACAGCCACGTAGATTCAAGTTTTTAATTGCATATTTTAATTGTTGACTAGAATTAGAAAAGGTAAATAGAATTGTTTAAAATCATACATTCTCAAATGCATTGTACGTTAATAAATGTATTTTTCACTATTGCTCCATAAGATTCTATTTTATAACTGAGATTCCCAACGTAGACACTGGGGGAATCTAACAGTGTACAGTAGATTCCATTTAATTGGGACGCCAGTATATCGGGATATTCGGGTTATTTTTTAGGGCCAAAATCCAAGGAACAGAATTCAGGGACACGATTATTTTTATTCGGGATTGTAAATTCAAATAATCTTTATCGATAAATGAATTTTAATGTGTAAAATATTGAGATCATAAAAATATTTTTTTTTTACAATTAACCCTCCTATAGCGCTCCCTGCTATAGAGTACCATCCCTCTCATAACGCTTCCGTCTAGAAAAGGTCATTTTCTACAAAAGGCTAAATTTTCTAGGTTAAACTACATATTTCGTAGATATGTAATACATTGCCGCGTGAAATAAAGTTCAATGCCCTTTGATCGACAACAAATATAATATGCGTGCGAGAACAAACTAAAAATAGAACAAGGTCACTTAAAATATGCGAATGGAAAAATGTTTGATGCATTGATTTCGTTCAATTTAGAAAATACAATTAACTTAGCCTGCGATTTTTCTCGAATAACTCTTTTAACTCTTAGGAGTCCGCTAAAATCTGTAACATACCTGGCCCGGGAGCCGGGCGGTTTTCGCAAAAATGCAAATTTTTTGCGTCATTGAAATGGATTATATAGTGTTCGTGTCTTTATTAGACAGATATGTGCGTTTTCATCAAAACAATACAAAAAAAATGTCCAATATCCATGTGAAGTGGAATTTTTTTTGTTCTGCGAAACGCACATATCTGTGCGCCCGGACTCCTGTGTCAAGTTTTTGAGACGCACATATATGTGCGCCCGGACGTCTATGTGTTAATATGAATCCTACATGTCACAAACTTCTCTAAATTAAAACCATATTCGCTTCTGTAGCCACAGGCGCGATGTGCCAAGTGCAAGTGAAACGTATACTAGTAACACGTGCCACGACAATTTGGCGGCCGGTCTACCGGCGGCGTGTTCTCAGTCTACGGCGGGACATCGCCGGGTATGTGTCACTTACGTGTCATATGACTAGTAAAAAAATCCAAAATATGTATGGTTGCTAAATCTATTGTTTTGGTAATTCGATTTATTTTTACTAATAATTTTAATTATTTTTTTAATAATATAATAATCTTAGAAATGCATATTATTTTTAAAAATTTACAATAAACTTCACTCCGCTTAATTGGAAGACAAAAGGTTTGGTTCCGTATTTCTCTCAATTGAGTGGAATCTACCGTACTCGCGTTATACAAAACGTCGAAGAGTATTATTATTTTATTTCTAAGCTGACTTTTCAATTAATAATTCTACTTACGCACACAATAGCCAAACAATATTTAAATAAAATATTGATCGAAATTTCTTGCATGCTTTATACGAAGAGCACTGTGAAATTGTATCGTTGAAAAAATTAGTACTAAACCTAATAAGTGTTTTGAATTAATTAAGAATTCATTTTTTTAATAAACAAATGAAGTTTCAGTACCTTTAATATTTACACAAATCTGTTTTGCTAATATTATTTCACCTTCGAATTCTGGTTTGTCAATCACACATTATTATTTACTCTGTCGTTTTACAATTTTTTTTCCGCATACTTCGCAGATCACAAAGTTTTGTTGAACATCATAGCAATAATGTATGTTGTTATAAATAATAAATTAATGTTAGATTGAATTGTTGTAGACGTTAAATTAATATATTTTTTAATTCCTATTTTCAGATGGAGACAATGTGCATGAATAATATGCGACCGACACTCTATGATCGCGTCAGCAGACTTCTAGAATCGTTCGAATGGAGCGATTGCACGTTTATTGTCGGAACGGAATTGATACGAGCCCATCGATTAATTTTGGGCATAAGTAGTCCAGTATTCAAAGTCATGTTTTATGGCCCGCTGGCGGAAGGTACGGAAATCACGATCTCGGACATAGATCCCGAAGTGTTTCAACTGATGATAGACTTTATATACCGCGACAGAGTAGAAATAGATTCGTTGGAAGTCGGATGCGGTCTGTTATATGCCGCAAAAAAATACATATTGACTAATCTCACAGAAGTTTGTCTCAAATACATAGAAAAATCGTTGAGCACAAAGAACGTTCTGTCCGTGCTACCCTACGCCGAATGGATACAAGAAGAGTGTCTGATTAATTGCTGTTTGAATTTAATATGCAAGCATACCCATTATATTTTAGATAAAGAAATTGAACACGTGTCCGGCGATACTTTACGCACGGTCTTAGAGCAAAACTGCATCAACGCCACCGAAAGGGAGCTGATTGAGTTTGCGTATAGATGGGCATGCAGCGAGTGTCTCAAGCAAAAGCTTCCGTCTACCGGCGAAAACAAACGCATGTTGCTTATAAAGTCGGAGAATTTTTCGCTGTTGAGATTTTTTTCGTTGGAAAAAAATGACATTGATTGGATGAACGCGCTCGATATATTAAATGAAGATGAAAAAGATTTGATAGAATGTGTTTTGTCAGCAAAAGTAACCAACAGTGATGTGCCTGCGTTAGACATATTGGATTCGTGTCATCTGACAAAGAGTGTTTCAGTGTGCGGCTTAGACTCGTTAAATCCCTCGACCGTCATCCGAACAAAAATGAGGTTAGATTGGAGGTTTTGCTGCAGGGCGACCATCAGAACTGCCAATCCGCTCATCATTGAAACCAGCAATCAAAACATTAAAGTAAAAATCAAATGTAAAAAAACAATATTCATCAGCAGCCTCTCAATACCCACACGTCAATCTCCCGAAGTTAATTTTCAAGGTGAAGCTCCTCTTTCTTATATCGAGAACATAGAACTCAGCATATACGGAAGTATTGATAATAACGACAAGATTACTGCAAACTGCGCTAGAAAAGCCAATTATAATTCATACACGTATATTGATCTCCCAAAACCATTTATATTCAACGAAGAAGAATGGTACACGGTGTCGTTTACATGGCTGAATGTGACATCTCCGCCGTATAAATACCCATTGTGCTATCGTCCCGTCATGAGCACAGATTCGATATTTACATTCGATGATAATTTTGAGAATATGTTGCCTTGCGGTAGTTTTGTTCAAGATTTAAAATTTTGTGTTTAAATATTGAAATGTCTGTTCGGTTAAATTATATTTGAATGTTAAAGAATATGTGATGTTTCGAGTTTATTGTGCTATTAAAATATATTCCTATGCGTTTGCCATGAAAAAGAGTAAGCAAAATTTATTACTTGTTTTTGTTATCTTTTTCAACGTAGATTAATATACAAGTATTATATACTGTACTCTCTATTAGTTTCACAATTGTGTGAGGGCGTAAAATATTTACCTCGTGCAAAAATTTTATACACTTAATCTAACGAAACATAATTTTTTAATCACTTAAAAATATGCAAATTCAAACAATTCGATATTATTGCTTTATCAGCACATAAACAACATTTATAATGGAGAATATTAAAAAAATATATTCTGATATTATATAATATATATTTAGTTAAATTTTAATGTAATAAAATAATAACAAAAAAAATATTATAAACCGAAATACAATAAAAAAATGTACAATTAATTACGTACAAATTATAATTGAATAATTTATGCTTCTATCCTAAATGAAACATTATTTTTGTATCTCTTAACAATAGAATCTCGCTGTAACTATGAATGGTTTTTTTTTCAATTGCTAACATTTTGATACCATGAAATTTTTGTTAAAATTTGGAGATGTACGACGAAGCGAGTTTAAGACAAACTATATTGTTATTCTTTTAAGTTTTGACTCCCTGGAATAATTTTAGTAAAATACACTATTAGTATCATATGCGGTTAGCGGATAAAATCAATGTTCTGTGTTTTTTTGTTATGTGAAGATAAATGTGACAAAACGTGCAAATTTGTGCACATAGTATTCGTTGTGTTAATACAAATATATGTTAACTAATTTAAAACCTATATGGGAGAGTAATTTGTTAAAGTGAATGGTAAATGTTATTGATTTTGTAATATGAAAACCAAAGTTTAGAAAATATAATATTTTAATTATATAAATGTGTTATTTTCTTTCATTTAATACCATTTTTTATCCGTTGATTATTGAGTTATTCAAACAAATTTAATTAAATGCCTAATGTATAGTATTATGCGTTTAGATTTCCAATAATTCATTAACACGATAAAAAATTAACAATTGAGATGATAAAATATGTCTAGTAACTATTATAATTCCACCAAAATTTTGAATCGATAATAAATTGATTTATTTAATATAATAATATATTTGTGTAAAAAACAAAGATAACATTCTTATCAATTGAAAAATCAGGTTAAAAATTTGATTATTTTATGTTTCATTAACCATGAATGGGTATTCGATTATCATCCTCCGTGATTTTGTTTCATCATTTTAAAATCATGTTCGATATGCGCTTATTTGACTTTGTAATCGTTTATGAGAACATTATTTTCAGGTTTATTAGCCAAATTGAGGCTTGCAATTCATAGAATCTTCTCTTCAATAGTACTCTATAATTTTGGTATTGTAATATTTCCTTCGATTCAATTAAATCTGCGTTATCTTAATATATTGCATTTTTTTAATTTCAAAAATCTTCAATATATAAGGTTCGGGAAATACTATTGAATCTTTTCTACTCGTCCTAATTTCTGTCATATGGTTAAGTTTAAATTTTGTTAAACCTTGCCTTCCACTATATTTAGTCCTTGAGCCCATTATTTATAGCGAGGTCCTGGACAGAAGGCCTTAGTACACCATATAGCCTCCTCCATTTATTCAATCCAATCAAAATTAAATGCGCGGTTTTATTAAAAAAAATATGCGAAATTTCTGTATCTCTCAACAAATATTTATTTATGAATTAGTATTCATTTTGTACCACATTCCTAAAGATACATTTTTCATTCTAAGATTAATCCTAGAATCGATCAAGGATTATATAAATTAAAACCTAAGACAGTGTCTTATTTACCACTAGAGAGGCCCTAGGCGCAACTCAATTTTGAATTTACTCTATAATATGCATACTAGGCGTGCGATTTTTTTACTCAATTTGGAATGTCTTGGATACATATTTAATTTAACATCAATTTATGCAAAAAGACAGAAAGAAAAACAAAATTAAACTAATTCATTTTTATTGCTCCTTTTTTATTAGCTTCTCGGTGATCGATATTACCGATCTCGATATTATAAATATTTATTATTCTTAGAAAAAATTAGGAACCCTCTGTAGCGTTGTATGCCAAGGGCTCCGATGTCTTGCATCGTTTTGCCTTAAGGTAGCTATGTACAATAATCGTACAAAGAATCAAGTGCTTCTTGCTTTTTATTTGCAGAATTCTCATTTTGTCTCGTCCCTAGATGACCCTAATCTGTTGCCCAACTAATAACTGCTTAAGACTCAAAGCATCCTTAGTACTAATCACGTCAAGGTCTGTAGAAACGCATGCTTTAGAATAACCAAGTAGAAGTATCTAGAAACAATTCTTTGTATTCTGTCAACAGTAACTGGTGTAGAGATGCTTACTCATTCCGGCTAGGCTGACCCAGCTCCTAGTCATCCAAAGGCAATGCCGGGATAAGCTCCTTGAGCCGTTTCCCATCACATATCCGCTTCCTACAAACTCGCTCCGTCCTTAGGTCCTAGGCCGTAGCGGCAACGAGGAAACTCGCACGGATGTAAACAATGCCGCACCTGGTGGCTGTTTTAAACTATCGCTACGTGCACCTGGATTACGTAGCCAACTAATGTTGTTCTTGGCGCGCTCCGAAATGGAGGAGGAAACTCCAACAACGACGAGCATGCGAAGAATGGCAAAGTAAAAACCATACGAAATCATCATCATCAGCTACGCGCCTGAATCCATTGAGCATGAGCTGCGGACCAGTCAGTTCATATGGTTAGGATAATATGTTAGGATAGCAACCTAAAAATCTCCCATAGCTGGCGTTATTCATTTGTCAATTTAATTTAGTGAATACTGCTAAATTATTAATTATTTTGTTATGAAAAAAAATTCTTAGGCCCCTGGCCTTATAATAATAATAATAATAATAATAATTATGTGGCCCCCGACCCGAAATGAGTCCCTGCCACCTGAAGGACATTACGCCATCTCTGCCGGTCCTGGGCCTCCTCCATCCATCGCCTGCCTCAGCAGAGACGCGTCCGCCCTCAACCCCGTCCCTCCATCGAAGTCTTGGCCTCCCAACGGGGTGGGTTCCCCCAGGCTTGGAGTTCACGATAGTATGGAGCAGCTTATCACTGCCCATTCGGGCATATGCCCCGCCCAACCGGTGGCGTTGGTGTGCGAATGTATGAGGACAATGGTATATCCCATACATGGCCATGACTGGCATTGGAACGCATACCATACCCGACTAGCTCAGCCTGGACGCGGTCCGAAGATCCGCCTTAAGACTTTTCTCTCGAACCGATCAAAGCGATGACAGTCCCGGTTTGCCAGAGACCATGCCCCACACGCATAGGTTACCAGCAGGTGAATGATAGTTTTATAAATTCTTAATTTATTTTGCCTCGAGAGCAACCTATTACCCAGTAATTTAGACAGTGATTGTGGTGCCCAGGTGTTTGAATGATTTAACGCACTTAATAGACCCTGACCCCACATCCACCGAGATCTCCTCTCCGCCCGATCGCGAAACCATCATATACTTGGTCTTTGACCAATTTACTTCCAAGCCCCAGGTTGGAAGCCGCTGCCGTGAAAGCACCGAGCGACTCGACAACCTCATCCTGTATAATTATAATCCGCCACTGGTCCATGACGACAACAATCAAAAATACATGGTTTATTATATTATATTAAATATAAAAAAATGTGAATGTACTATAATTTACTAGTTATCTAAAATATATTTAAATATTGTTGTGGTTTTGATAATATAATAATTAGTGATAGAATCAAAGAAAACGTAAAAGAGGTGATATTTTTATTTGTAAAATAAGTAAGTATATGATTTTTATGTATCGCATTATTTTAAAACTTACCGAAAGAGAAACGATTGTATCAAAACAATTGGATGACAGAACGTGCACTGGCGAGAATGTTCGAGGAGGGGCGACACGGTCGATCGGACGTTCGGTTGTGTGAGTGTGTCAGTGTCAGTGCGGTGCGGCAGCAGGGCCGTAGCCGACCATGGACTTCAACGTGAAAAAGCTGGTCCGCGAGGCCGGCACCGCTCTCAGTCGCGTCGTCCAGGTACGCCCTTCGCCCACTCATTCCCATGAATCATCAGGCCATGACTCACTGCCGCCTTCTGTCCATCAACTTGTCATTAATAATCCTTTCTTCCTCAACAACACCCTTGCACAACACTGCTTTACATCAATGCTCATTTTACACATGTAAATACACAATATAACTTCGCAAAAATTAGCAGATACTCTATTGAAAGTGGGCATCTGTGAAAAATGCAAATTCATAATATTTTGTTTATTTAAGTAAATATTTACTACAGTTTTACTGTCTAATGATCCTCATTGATGTTTTGAGATGAGTTTTACACAAATAATCATTTAATTTATATTAAGCAATCGAATGAAAGCCACTTGGCTCATGGATTTGGAGCACTATCATAAAACTCCTATTTTTTTTTAAATGTTTGTATTCATCAATACGCCGAACTAATAAAAGCACATGGAAACGACAAAATTTATCTTTTTTTTTATTACCGTTTATTCAATTAATAAAATAATAATCACGATTTGGCATTGAATTTCAAAGGAAGAATGCTAATTTTATCACAAATTTGCAATGAGATTGACTTCTGAGCTATATAAAAAAAAAATAGAAATATAAAATCCATATGCTATTTATATTTTGTTATCTTAAGATGAAAAGAATATATTTTATATCTATATGACATTGATTAAGAAAATTTAAATATGTGAAGCAAAGATATGGTAAAAATGGCCATTTTTAAATTAAGCAACATTCTGTCACTTGTCTATCAATCGTAATATACGAATATAAGCTCTTCGGTCTCTATCTATATTAACACACACAGCACACAGATAAAATAAATTTTTATTCCATATTACTACTGCTATTGATTCTTAGAATGGTCACTCATTCTGTACGTAGAGATAGCTACATGTCAACAACCAAATATTAATCAGCTTTCTGTTGTGACTTATTTACCATTCCAATCTCATATATGATTTAGCTAATTAACGATGATCGAAATTTAAATTTTTCATATTCCTCGTTAGAAAAAAAAATATTGGTGTTAATGTTAGTTTAAAAAACCATATCTCTATATTGTGAAATGTCATTGTAATAATTTCTTCGACAAAAATTTACATTATACCAGTCAGGAAGTAGTAAGTAGATAAGCAGTCAAAATAGAAATAAACTACACGGGGTTGATGACCCGCTATTGACAACAATAATCGTATAACTTCAAGATTTACATATATGCTTGTTTTATTTTGCATTTATATTTTCAGTTGACTGAAGAAAAGTTGGGAACGTCGGAGAAAACGGAGCTAGACGCACAATTTGAAAGCTTGGCGGAAAGATCTGACGTAACGAAAGCATGGACCGAACGATTGGTAAGAAACACTGAAGCCGTGTTGACGCCGAACCCCGGAAATCGCGTCGAGGATTTCATATTTGAAAAAATTGAAAAGAAAAAGCCGAACCGTCTCAGCAATATTGAATATTTAGGTCTTGATATGATCGAGGTATTTATGACACGTCTATAAAATAATTGCAGATTAATTTGTTCGATTGTTTAATAGTTTTGTTATTATTTAAGGCGGGAAATGAATTCGGACCCGGAACACCGTACGGAAGTGCACTAATCAAAGTCGGAGCTAGTCAACAGAAACTCGGACAATGCGAACGAGATATGATCGGTTCGGCCGGTATTTGTTATATACAGCCACTGAAGAAGTTCCTCGACGGAGAAATGAAGACCGTGATAAAAGAAAGAGGAATATTAGAGAGTAAAAGGTAATTTATAACATAGTTTTTGCTTCTTTTATACACCCATCGGACATAGCTTATATAACTGACTTATTTGCTGACAATTAGGAGTTACGAGATGATCATAGGAGCTAACAATGAACTTGGGGAGAGGAGAATGCTCTCAGTTTTTATTATCAACACATAACGACCCTTAATTCTGACTTCAACCAAAGATTTGAAGATATTCTTCACTCGGTTATCCCTGATTAGGTGTTGGACCCTTTTTAAGTAGACCCACAAATGGGGAGCTGAAACCATTGTTTGAACAAGGATACCACAAATTCTGGTTACAAAAACAGATACCAATTTAATGTTTCCCACGATATTACCACTCCCTACAAACTCAACCCATCCTTCAGGTCCCAGGCCGTAGTGGCAAAGAGGAAACTCGTTAAAATATATATACGACCCACCCCTCCGTAAGGCTAGTGGATTCAACTCGCACCAGGATTATGTAGCCAACTAATGCTGTTCTCGGTGCGCTCCGAAAGGACGAAGGCAACTTCTCTATGATGAGCACCCAACTTCGCAGAATTTTGGGTTAGTCAATTCCTGACTGGGCTGAATTGTTAGATTGAATTTTGTTTTATTCACGAATATATTTTTGTCTATCGGGAATGTGAGTACTGGCAACCCTCCTATAACGTTTCTTGTAAATCACTGTTTCCTACAAAATTCTTATATTTTTAAGGTTAATTTAGATATTTCGTAAATCTATAATACATTGCCGACCGAAATAAAGGTCAATACTCTTTGGTTGACAAGGAATTTTGTAAAAAGCAGCGATTTAGAGTAAACGCTATAGGAGGGCTTACTGTATATGAAATCATCATTATCATCCCGCATTTTCTAAGTCACTGTACGGAAAGAAGCTGTTGATTGCTTTCGTCTTTCTAAATAGTAGATCGTGGAGTTAGTGTAGAGAAAAAAAACCGACTGAAAATTAATGCTCGTGGTTACCTACGAATGTTACTAACAATCATAGAACCGAATAAAAATAATCTCATCTGATTCATCCGTCTCAATATGATGCGTATATGAAAAGCGCACTCGACAATGTCCCACCGCACGTGTCAATTGCACGGTTTCACTCACATTTGGCACATTGGATCGATGCGGGCGGTTAATTTTTAATGTAGAAGAGACAGGACTCTATTGGAAACGAAAGCATACGTTTATTTCCATAGAGGAAAAGACTGCTTCTGGAATTAAAGGAACAAAGGCTTGTCTAACTCTCAACGTGAATGCATCTGCAGTATCAAAATTGAAACCATGGTCGATTTATCAATCAGACACTCCTTGAGCCATGAATGACAATAGTATCAGTCTTTTTGACGAAGTAGCCAGAGTAAGTCTTGGATTACACAAAATTTATTTATGGACCAACAATAAAAAATATTGTGACAATTTTGTTGTTGAAATTTGAACTCTTTTGGTGTTAGACAATGCCCAAGGTTATCCTTTGAAACTCGAGACAGATCTATAGATCAAGGCTCAACAGCAACATTCAGAGACTATTTAGTTAAAAAAATCGATGCACCAACTAATTGAAGAAGCTTATGGATGTACTAGAAATACCATGCTGGTTTGGTGGAAACAAATTAATCAAAAACATCGACGAAGCGTGGAATGAAATCAAACAGTCGTGTATGATGGGTGTTTGGAAAAGTTCTTCAGAAAAATTATTGAAGAACAAATCAATTATGAAAATAATATTGTGGTGGTCATACTTCGCGTCTAGTATTAGAGACCCACATAAAAACAGATGATACAGATGGTATATCACTGCTGTAAATTGGAGAGAAAAATGTGAGGGGTTTTTGAAGAAAATTATTTAGCTAAAATCTCGTAGGTATATCTAGGAAAAAGCTTAGGAGCCCCTATTTTAAATGACGCCAAAGACTAATTGATTTATCCAATATAATTTTTGTATCCACAGGACTATGTTGATTTATACCCAATTGTTTCATAATTATCCGTTTCTATCATCAAAAAAATTTCGGTTTATCTTGGGAAAATCTTTACGGATTAAAAACAGATCACAATATGACGAATCTGCACTCGCCCCGGATGAGATAAGAGTGGTTTGCCTGTATTGGCGTTTTTTTCTTATATTACTAATATATAAAATTCCTTTTGTTAGGTTAGATCTTGATGCTTGCAAAAATCGTGTGAGAAAAGCCCGTAGCATGATCGGTCAACAGTCGGTGAGTAATGTAATTATTAATTTTTTTATCAGCTCCATGTACAATACATTTTATCGTCTATATATATATATATTTATTGTGATTCTCGTGCATTGTATCGATGAATGATTATTTGAATTTTTTCTAAACGCTCCCAAGAAGGAAGGAATAACTCCGGAATTAATGCTAGAGCAGGTAATTGATATGCAGTGAATTTATCGTAAAAGGATTTATTATTTCATTTATTTATTTTTATTGATAGAGGCGCTTATTTAACCTAGCCATGCCGATGGGATCCACTTGGGACCCCGGGTTTTTGATTTTTCTCGAATAAATCTTTTAATGCAAATCCTACATGGCACAAACTCTTTGTATTTGTCGAAAAAAGTTTAAAGAAAAATTATTATAAATAATCATTGAACTTAATAGTTCGCAATTGCGAAAAAAAAATAAAAACAAAAATATGCGTTTCTATTTGTGCGAAAGAAAAAATATTGCGCATGAGGTTTTTTCTATCGTGCTAATGAATTATTGGAAATCTAAACGCATAATACATTACATTTTTTTTTTTTTTGAGTCGTGAAGCGATTACATATTATTATATTTTTATATAAGATATTAATCCACTTTCCCTCATTTCTGAGGATCGTGACCATGTGCATGATTTCTCTTATGGAGGAGCATGGACATGGTTTTCATGAGAATATATAGTGCAGTGGTTTCCCGTTGCCTTCTGCACGCGCAGTGATTTTTTTATACTGAAGAGCGCTGCTGCCCGCTGTATATTTTTGACAATTATTTTTTTGTGAAATGAAGGTCGTCAAGCCTTCATCTCTGTTGACCAGCGTCACTCAGAAGTATTCAGAATGGTCACCCATCTGAATACTATCTGCCCTTATTGGCAATTAACTTTAACAATCATAATTTGATTGTAATTACCTCTAAGCTATGACGAGTATCGCGCATGAGCAAGTGTGAGTAAAACCACACACGTGTTAGGATGGGAGAAGTGCTCTGTGTGCATGTCATTTGCGCGTCGCATTAATTTGTAGAAAAAATCAGAATTTAATTGATATGTAGGATTTTTCTACTAATATATGTCATGAATAACTATTTTTATTCATAGAATAATCCATTTTTTAAATATCGAAGAATTTATCCATTCTTGAGTTGAAATTTTCGGGGTCTATTTTCATACGAAATAGACCCCAAAAATTTTTGAGCCACTGTGACGGATCGGTTAATATTTTTATTTTGAAAATGAATGCAAAATTTTATTTTATAGGCCGAAAGGGATTTGAGAGTTGCCCAATCGGAGTTCGATCGCCAGGCCGAGATCACCAAGCTGCTGTTGGAGGGTATCGCGAGCTCCGGCGCCGGCCATCTCCGTCATCTGCACGAGTTTGTGGCGACGCAAGTTCGGCATTACGCGCAATGCCACCGAGTATTACAAGATTTGCAAAAGGACCTTGTCGCGTGAGTTCACCGCATGCCTAATTTTTTCACACATTCACATAATTACACGTCTCATTCGCATAAAATCCATTTTTATAGTGAGGTCGACGCACCTCGGCTCAGACTCAACAGTGAAGATTTTGACGCAGAGGGGTCCTCCCAAAATGTTTATGACACCAACTAATTTGTGCCTTATGCTTCACTGTATTCAATACAACACCATTAATTAATTTATTTAATTCTAATTACTTGACTATATATATATATATATATACATTTTGCTCGATATTTTACACACGTATTTAATCTTACTAATTAATTAATTTTTTTCTCATGGATGTTATATTCTTAAAATTTCTATATTAATCTTTGTATCAAATTATTCTATACACTGTTTATTATATTTTAGTAATCGATATATTTACTCTTTTTGATATTTGATGAAAGTATGTTTATAAATTTCGTCCACTTTTTCTAAAATTTTAATGTAATTAATTAATGACATTGGCTGTATGTATATGTTTTTTTTTTTTAAACGATATTAGAATATTAAAAAATGTTGGTGTGGTTAATCAGGTTGGGAGGCCCCTCGCCGTACACTGCGGTCAATAATGCTGAAGCTATGGACAATTCTCCGCCTGGTTCCCCGAATTCACTAAGAGCGCGTGTATTGTTTGATTACGATGCAAAAGATTCGACGGAGCTCAGTCTGTTTGCGGATGAGGTGAGAAAAATAACATATTTTTCACAACACGCTCGAATTTCTTATTAATCGTTGATATTTTTTTTCAGTTAATATCTGTGTGGGAATGTATGATTGCCGACGGAGACTATATGATAGGAGAGAGGGGATTGCAGCGCGGTCGCGTACCGAGAGCGTATTTGGAAATATTGCAGTCATAAGAAATTAGGCAGATTTGCATGTATATACATAGTATAATCGTTGGAAACATACAACCAAATATAATACTCATGTGTTTTCGTTTAAACGTCTGAGATGAAGAGGGTTATTGATCTTAAATATATTGTACTCCGATAATAAATATTGACGTCACTATATTCTTGAAGTTTTGCGCACCATATTAAAAATTGCACGTGTATGATTTGAATGCATTATGATTATTAATTAGGTTTAAATTTTATATAATTTTTGAGAAATGGCCAGGCACGGGGCAATATGATTCGGAATTATGGTTGCATTGTGACGAATTAATTATTTCTATTATATTTAGCGAATGATTTTTTTTTATATTAAAAAATCGTGATAATTGAATATGGAGTATTATTCCACGTTTGTTTATTGATTATCCTTAAATTTATATATTTTCTATAAAAATATTGTGTATAGTTTATCGTGTAGTATATAATATGAAAAATTGTTATCAGATGAATAGAAATTATTATGAATTTATCAGTTTATTTATTATGTGTACGTTTTGCTCAGTTGTAAATTTATACAATGATAGATGTATTATTATAATTTGCATTTATATGTAATTATTTGTATTGTGTTCGAATTTATTGTACGTAGGCGTAATCGTGTCCAAATTGTATAATAAAACTGATAATACAGAGAAATAATGATCATAAAAATGAGCAATTCAATGTCGATTCAATTGGTCAATTATTTGGTAATAGATACTAGTAATAGTTTAAGAGATTATTAATTTACGTTTTAATACTAACAATAATGAGCTGTTCCGGCACGGTGGAAAATATCAGATATTCAATGTTGACTGAGTCCCCCAATTATTTTTAGCCTGTACCTAACCTTAAAATCGGTCAAATTAAATTTTTATTACAGAACCACGCATTCCCATGATAAAAATATTTTTTTAAAGATCGGAATATGATATGTTTTATTTAGGTTAAATATATCTGGCGTGTTCATTTTTTTTTTTATTGGAACTGTTATAAAGCAAATTACATTCCCAAAACAAGCGTTGATCCATAATATATTTCCACAAATTTTATATGAATATATAATTTATTTATTGCAATATTAACCCTTTCAGTGCGGGGCGCATGACGTACATGCGCATACAAATCGTGTCCAGGGTGCGGCCATGGAACCATGTAATATGTAAATATGAATAGTAGCGATTTAAATCGCGCATGGTGTCTCATTCAAATCTCCATAGAAGTATGGTGACGTATCTCGGCTCAGGGTTGTGCAAAAAAAAGTGTTCCATTACATTATGTTCCACATACACGTGTACGGATGTAATGGTATAAGAAAATTGCATTTCGCATTTTTGATTTTGATTCGTATTCCCATTTTTTTCTCATTTAATCTCTATTTGAGCAATTCATATTTTTTTAAATTTATTATTACGAAAATAAAGCGAATCGAGTTTATTTTTTTAGTTGAGATGGAAGAACATATCCTAATCAACATGTTTGCATAAATTTCTTATGGGAAAATAGTCTAATATAGCGATAAACGGTGAATACAAATTTATTTCGCCAAAAAAATAATTTAGTCCAAAACGGCGCCGCACTCAGATGCAGAATCGTGTTTAGACCCGCCGCATTGAAAGGGTTAATTAAACAATACTGATTTTTCTATAAAATCTATTTGTAATTAATAAAAATCATAAATACTCATAAAGCTTGTTTATTAATTAATGTAATATTTTGTTTACTATAGTTTATAATAGTAATTACTTTTCATATTCAGATATAAGAATATAAATAATAAAGAGATCTCCGGTCTCTCTCCCTAATAAACACGATAGCTTTTGTATAATGAATTTTATTTGAGTATATAGCAGTGACGTTGTGTGATATAAATTAAATGCGTTAAATTGTATTATATTTATTGTAATAGTATTATTTCTTTGTATCATTTTTCGTTACTAATAATTTATAAACAAAGATTATATGTTTATTAATACGGCTTAATGAATCAATCTTTAAAAGAGCTCTTAAATAATTAAATTCATCTATTGATATTATATCTATTTGCTATTATCGTAATAAATTTAAAAAAAAACTTCATATAAAACCAAAAAGCTCTATAATTATTTCATTTTATTGAATAAATGTATGTATCGTTTAATTTTAGTTATATCGATTGTCAATATATATATTTATATATAAATGAATCATAATTATGTATATCGAGAGATTCTATTAGCCTTAGATATATATACATATATTTAAAGGCTTTGCAAACGTAATCTCTGCAGTTATATAAAACGCTAATGTAACATTAGTTGTGTTATTAGATAACTAAATTTGTAAACTTAGAATATTATATTCTTGTTATAAATCGACAATACTATGTAACGTTTGAATCGGAGATTAAACACAATCATATCAACATCAAATTATTAATATTGTGATGCGCTTTCAATGATAAATAATTTGTCTTTACTCTTTATACTCCTACTCTTTCGCTATGTTATCGTAAATCTTCCCGCCGAGGCGGTTGTATCGTTCTAATGTTTAGGTATTATTTAATTAATGCACCTGTACACGAATGCATCAGGATTTTGTCAATTATACAATGACAAAGCAATTAAATATGTTATAAGCTGTTAGTCGACGCTAGTGGAAATTGAGAAATGTTGAGATACATATAGTGTGTAGGCAACCGCATTCCCGTGCGGTATGTACGATAGTTGTTATTGAAGGCTATATAAATGAAAATTTGTGATCAACACAACGTGTAATTGAATTATGCATCTTATGGATATAGAGAATTACTGACAATAAAAAAATTGTTAGATTGAATTTTGTTTTATTCACGAATATATTTTTGTCTATCCAGAATGTGAGTACATATATGAAATCATCATATCATCCCGCATTTTCTATAAGTCACTGTACGGAAAGAAGCTGTAGATTGCTTTCGTCTTTCTATATAGTAGATCGTGGATTTAGTGTAGAGAAAAAAACCGACTGGAAATTAATGCTCGTGGTGACCTACGAATGTTACTAACAATCATAGAACCGAATAAAAATAATCTCATCTGATTCATCCGTCTCAATATGATGCGTATATGAAAAGCGCACTCGACAATGTCCCACCGCACGTGTCAATTGCACGGTTTCACTCACATTTGGCACATTGGATCGATGCGGGCGGTTAATTTTTAATGTAGAAGAGACAGGACTCTATTGGAAACGAAAGCATACGTTTATTTCCATAGAGAAAAAGACTGCTTTTGGAATTAAAGGAACAAAAGCTTGTCTAACTCTCAACGAGAATGCATCTGCAGAATCAAAATTGAAACCATTGTCGATTTATCAATCGGAAGGTTATTCTAAGTACCCAATTATTATTAGATATTTTCGTTTCTAATACTCGTCATACACCTATCTTGCGGCCCCTGCATGCATCAATATTATCACTATTATTTCTACTATAAACCCTCTAAGAACAACACCAATGACGAAAATTTGGAATTTCCCAACTGAGTGATACCGGGAGGGGGGGGTGGTGCAAGCGAAGCTCAAACAGGAACCATGACCATCGCACGTCATACTGACCTACCACTCACAATAATCGTACATAGATTTCAGTGCTTCTTACTTCTTTTTTTTGGAATTCTTATTTTGTTTCACCCTACTCCACACAGAGAATGACTGCCTACTGATAAGGCTTAGCGGAAGCATCGTTGTCCTAAGTAAACTGAAGCACGGCTAGAGAACTCGATATCGATATCTGAACAGGACAGCAGACAGTAGATTGTGTACAGTACAGTAGAAGTTCACCGCAGCATGACCACAAAAGGATAACACCCCAGATTACTATAGCCATAAAAGGGTAACCTCCCGAATTACCGAGACCCAACACGCTCTGGCTCTTTTAGACCCGGTAAGCAACACTTCTTAGTGTCTCACTCATCAGTAATTAGTGTAGAGGCAAGACTATCCCCGGCTAGGTTGATTCGGATCCCTAGCCATCCAAAGGCAAATGCCGGGATAGTTCCTAGAGCCATTTCCCATCACATTACCACTCCCTACAAACTCACCCCATCCTTCAAGTCCCATGCCATATAGTGGCGATGTGCGCCTATGTGAGCGCTATAGCAGAAATCATTTATATAAAAGCCTTTAAAGCTAAAATACTGATTTGAATAAATAAATTGTCGAAAAATTCTCTTGAGCATTTCCAAGAAAGACAAAAACGACCTGGGGCTCGGCCGCCCTCTCACTACTCAACATCACACTCCGTACGATCACCAATGCAACCTGGTTCATCAGGAATACAGACATACAACAAAACCTAAACATACCTCCACTCTCCAACTTAATTAAAAAATACGCCATCCCCTTTTATGAAAACCTCCCTAAATTCGAATCTGTAAACCCGTCCATATCCTATTGCGACTTACGATCCTATATACTTCCTACTCTCACAGAATCCCTCTCACGAAACCCGTTATTGCGCCAAAAAAAAGAGGAAACGCTATAGGAGGGCTGACTGTACTAAGTTTCCACAAACATATTTTAAAAAAAATCAATGTAATTTTACAATAAAAGTCAGATTTAAAGGAAAATAAGCAATGCTTACAAACCTTGTTTTTAAACAGACCACTGCTGCCCAAACCTGAGTTGTTACTTCGCGCCATTAAATCATTCTAACATAACTGTTTTAAATAAAAGCTGTAACATACATAGCGTACGCTAATTATAGTTTATTAACACACAGTCCTGACAAATTTTACAAATTTTAATAATTGTTTATTTATATAATATATTATATTCCATCTGGCAACACTCCATATAATTTTGGTTATACGTTCTATCATCCGGCTGTCACCAACTTAACCTGTAAAAAATAAATATAGGATCATGTTGTCCTTGTCAACAAAATGCCCTCGTATTCTTCGTCTCTCGAAACCAATATTTCGTTATGAGTGTGGTTAGTAATGTGATTCAGTCAATATAACCTAGAACCTTTATTTAGGCGCATCGTTTTTGTTATGCAAATACCCTGCAATATGATAACAGATTCTAATTTTTTTAGAAAATGGTTTCTATAATTCCCTAAATACATAATCAATGTTATATATTTCTAGTTGAATCGCTGTTTTCGGCTAGTGCTCTCGGAATTGATAGATTTTTAGAATCAAAAGCAAAGACCATCAGCCAGTTTGCTAACTTCACAGATAAATATCGCACGAAGATGGAAGATTTCATTAAAGAGGATCAAAAAAATATGATATTCACAGAAGATTTACGAAATATGATATATCTTACAACAAAAAACGATATTAACCTAATTAATCTCATGATTAAAAAGTAAGAAAACAATCTAAACACTAAAAAAATGTTTTCGGTATTCTAATAAGACCTAATAATTATAAAAATAATATTAGTTTACAATGTAATTTTATATAACGTGTTTGTTGCTTTTTGTTATACGGTGGAATACCTATCTGTCTGCTCTGACACTCATTGTTTTTTCATTCATAATTAAAATGTGTTTTTAGATTCAACAAACAAAACAATGAGATGAGATTTGGAAATTTCATATTTGGACCAGTAGTAATGAGAATGTATTACAGTTTAGATTTACCTGATGCAGCATTAAAGGTAATTGAAATATGTTAAAAATGTACTTGGTTAAAGGGTATAGAAGTAATAAAACATCTGTGTGTTGTAAAGAAAACGAATGAATTTAATTTTATCTAGCCAAATTTTGTAATTTATTTTAGATATTTGAAGATCCCGATACTGCAAATTTCTTTGACCAGATTATATGCTATCAAATTCTCATGGATCTTTTGTATAAACATGAAAAATACGATGACGTTATAAAAATATTTGAATATGTTAAGAACAAACAACTTAATATGACAAAATATCCCAAAAATGTAGTTATTTTAATAATGGCAACATACTATAAACAGGTAAAATAGTCTTGACTAATATAAATGGCGTCCTACAACACAAGTACTGCAATTATATATGTATTTAATTTTTCAGAACACAGAGGAGAGTTTAAAATCGGCATTAGCCCTTTGGAATGATATATTAAAGATGGGCAACGAGCCTCTAAAGAAAGCCGTTGCATTTTTTGCAGGTTAAAAACATTTCAATCATTTATTTAGTACATTTCTTAAAAATTTAAATACTTAGCAAAAATCTAATTAATAGTGCTAACCCAGTATTAATAAGAACCGATCTAACAATACTTTTTATGATTATGACCATTTTATCTTCCAAATTTTCTCTTTAAAAATCCACTTTTTAGTTTACAAAAATGCAGATGTTACAATCTCGCTCATGTAGAGTTATAGAATTTTATAACAAATGTTCAACAAAAACTATTAACCTATCAATCACGGCCGCTCGAAAACAACCACATCGTCCAACTTGGGTCTATTTATAATTGAAAATAGACCCCAAGCATTTCTTTATCAATATCTTGACTTTTTTTTAAAAAAAAAAAAGGATTATTCTAAGAATAAAAATAGTTATTCATGATATGCTTGAAAATTTGGTCGATATTTTGGATTTTTCAACTAATCTAAAATTGCATAAATGTCACGCACACTCGGCAATATCCGCGGCAGAGTGTGGAGATGCCGCTGGTAGACCGACCGCCAAATTCTCGTGGCACGTGTCACTTGTATACGTTTCACTCGCACTTGGTACATCGTACCGGATGCGAGAAAAAAAAAACATCACGCCTGTGGCAACAGAAGCGAATATTTATAAAAATAGTCATTCATGATATTTATTAGTTGAAAAATCCAAAATATCAATCTAATTTTGAATTTTACTACTAATTAATGTGACACGGAGGTGACGTGCGTACAGAGTGATGGACCGCCGCGACAGCCCTGCTCCCGGCTCGGCGCATGTGGTTTCTCTACTTGCACAGCACAATATTTTTTCTCGCTCGCACTTGCACATGTGCGATGTTTCTTCTCTCTCATATCCAGTAATGAGCGAGAAAAAATATCGCCCATTTGCTAATGTGGTTTTTATTTTTTTTTCGCATTGAGGACAATAAAGGTCAATGATTATTTATTCTTTAGACTTTTTTAAACAAGTACAAAAGTTTGGGACATGTTGGTTTTATATTAAAATAGTTATTCGAGAAAAAAAAAACTTGGGGTCAAACAAATAGACCCCATCGGCACGGCTAGGTTAAAAAAACTGATTAATCGGGAATGGAAGATTATTTATCATTGTTCTTATCAATGTATGGTCAAGACAATGAGAGAGAAATATATCGGAATTCCATTTTATATCTTGATTTACATTCATTTGATATTCATGATATTTATTTGATATATTTTGATTGAAATATATATTTTTTTTTATATTACTCAAGGATTAGCAATTAATCAAAATGCACCTCATATCGCATTGGAAGCATTAAGCAATATTCGAGAACAAAAATATATAACTATCCGCAATTTAAAAGTAAGTACAATTATTATTATTGATTCGTATTTATTATTATTTTATATACTTATGTATGTTTAATTTATTTATATGGAATATAATTTTTATTTTTAGGCTATTGCATTGGCTGATCTGGATAGACCCGGTGATGTTTTACCTATTTTAAGACAGGCATTGAATTTTGATTCTCCAAATGGAATTACTAATGTATTCACACAAGATGCAGTAAGTTCCGAAAGTATTTAAAAATTCCGCTGTTACATATTATGATACATTTTTTTTTTGTTATTTCAGATGGTAAAAATCGGAAATTCGGTACAAAGACTCGATAACAAAGAAATTGAGCGAGAATATAGCCAGTTATTAAAAAATCTTAAAGATGGAAATTTAATTCAAAATGAGGTAATAATTAAATTATATTACAATTATATTTTTGAATCATTTATTTTTCTATTGCGGATTGATTTATTTAATATTATTTCTTTTACAGGATCTTGATTCTATTTTATGCAAAGAAGTCAACTATACATCTTTACCACGAAATTCAATTCCGAATAGATCAAATCCTTCATTTACAAATAATAAGAGATCTAATAATTTTGAAAACAGAAGACAGGGCTTAGATCAAATGTATTAATTGATTAATTGTATAACATTTATTATAAACAATATAAATACAGAAAAATAACAGAATTAGTTAACACAAAATTTGTTTGATTTCAAAATTTAATCACCTACATAAACATAAACTGATACAAATCAGAGAATGACAATATCGATTTTAAGTCTACTATCCGATACCTTCAGTGTTGACAGATATAAAAAAGAATACGTGAAAAACCTAATTGACATATGCTGCCATATATTGACGTGATTTATGCACGCAAATTATTATAAACGTAATAATAATAATATATTGGAAGTTGGAAAACTATAACCGAGTAAAAAAATGAATTTCTATATATTTATAAAAAATAAAAATGGCAATTCAATAGCATATTAAGCTATTAATGATAATTGAATAAAATAAGTTGTAAATTTACGAATTGACACATTTTAATTAAACTGCAAAGATTTCGTTTTTGATCTACGTTGTCATTTCGTTTGGACGGCCATCAAAAAATATCGATACTGGAATTGGGCGGATGACAAAATATCGAGTATCGCATATATTAGTATCGGTGGTACTGGGAGGTTCTAGTTCGTTTTAATCACGTGACATTGCTACCGTCTGGCTGTCAAAATCCCTCGTGCGACAGCAGGTACGAATCTAATTAAATTCGCACAATCCGTGGTTTTTTTCTTTATTATTATAATTACAATACTTTATTCAATGACAAAATATGTCAAATAAAGATTTTTTTAAATTGTATATTTTGATTAAAAGAATATAACCTATAATACTTTGTTGTTGCATTAATGGTTTCTGATGTATGACAGTAATATCCTAAAAAAACCTTTGCAATTATTTGTTTTGTTCAAAATAAACGGACAGTTAGTCACTCATTACCTTATTTGGGCAATCATTTTAATTAACAAACTACCGCTTGCTTAAACTAATATTACTTTGAATCTTTGTAAAGCTTAAGACATTACATATACATTGTTTTTTTCCTGTCACTAATCTTTATAATACACTTTTTCAGATTATCATATAAATATGGAGCAAGTCATTAATCAAATCGCCCAAACTGTTGAAAAACAAGTTGATGCTGAATTAGATAGGTTAGTTAAGATTAAAATAATATTTCCCATGAATCATTCGTATTATTAACACATTATGGTCCTTCTGACAGTTCTCTTAGGATGCAGAAACTCATGGCCAAAAGTTTGCGAGTATATTGGGCTCTGCCCATTTTACTCTTCGTCTATATATTTTTGTCCGAGTTTCCCATAACATAAACACATTTATAAATTGTACATATTCAATCAAATTATATTTTAATTGATGCATAAACTCATATGGTATGTTAAATATAACATTT
This sequence comes from Philopotamus ludificatus, assembly GCA_022495035.1. Lineage (NCBI taxonomy): Eukaryota > Metazoa > Arthropoda > Insecta > Trichoptera > Philopotamidae > Philopotamus > Philopotamus ludificatus. Next base: position 82,182 of record JAGXCT010035072.1, read on the forward strand.
TTAGCTTGAAATACGAGGGCATGATAAGTAAAAAAATTATCCTGGATTAAAATATTTCTTCATAGTTTTTATTTATTAACCAGTTTCCAGTCTAGCCCGAGCTTGATTCGGCCAAGAAGCTTGTATTGCATTGACGAGCCTGAGCGCTGCTCGGGCAAATCGTATTCCATAATCGTAAACTGACAATTTTTGGATGCACTTTCTTGCCAAAATTCAACTGTTAAGTGGTTAATGAAATGAACAAGGACGAACACGTTAAAATAAATAATATATTTGGTTTTATATTTTTTCGAATGACGAAATTGAGAGTCTCGCAAAGCCCATACGCTCAGCAGTGAGTGTCTTGTGGCTGCCAAATGATAATGATGATGCTATATAATTATAATATATATCTTGCATTCTTTGTTTTTTAGATTAAATCAACTTGACACAGATGATTTGGATAAGCTCAGGGAACTTCGTTTAACTGAAATGAAAAAGAGATCTCAATTGAAAAAAGAATGGCTAACAAACGTAAGTGATTATATTTAAATTAGGCCAAAATTGTAAGTTATTGTCATATGCTATAAATAATTGAACTAAATTGTATTTAGGGTCACGGAGAATACACAGAATTAGCAGATGAAAAAGAATTTTTTGCTACAAACAAAAAATCTAAGAATATCGTATGTCATTTTTACAAATCAAACACATTTCGTTGTAAAATAGTTGACATGCATCTTAAGACTCTTGCACAAAAACATTTGGAGACGAAGTTTGTTAAATTGGATGTTGAGAGATGTCCTTTTCTTGCAGGTAAATTGTGAAATATACCCGATTCTCTTTTTGTACAACGTTACATTTGAAAGACTACCATGCAAATAAGATAAGATGCTTATTTAAAAATGATAGATAAGTTTCATTACTTAAAATCGATTTAAAATATGGGATTTAAAAAAATAATTACCGAAATATATTTCTTCAGTGCCTGTTTAAGGTTTTTTTATATTTTCTATATCACAAATATCAAACATAATTTATTACATAGCCAACAAGTAACGTTGATGAACCAGACACTAAAGAGGCCGTTAGAAGCTTTTATATCTTATAGAGAAGAAAAGAAGGGAAACAAGCTACTAAGTTAATGATTTTTTTAACTGTTTGAAGCTAAGTTGTAGATGATTGTTTTAAAATGGAATACAAGACATCTGAGTTGAATTATTTTTGTTATCTACAGTAAACCCCCCTATAACGTCGGGATAGGTTCCACGTAATAGGGGGGGACGTTATAGGGGGTTAAGGTTTTTCAATTTTATTTTTTGATTTAAAGGAAACCAGTAAATCAACACATTCCCATTTTTTTTTTTTTTTTTCACATTTTTACGTGTTTACCAGCGCAAATGACTAAGCTCGCGATGAGCTATTAATATCCTCTCGTATTTTGGCTTCGATTATAATCTTACCAAGAATCCTGTCGGGTAGAGCAGATCAACGATATTTATTATTAAATTTTTTATAAAATGCTTAGCATATAATGAATAAATGTAATAAAAAACTATTCCGGGAATATGTTTTATTCCAACCACTAAGCATAGAATTAAACATCAAAGAAATCTACGATATGGAAATAATTATTGTAGAGTCCTATTGTGAAATTAGATCATATCATTACTAAGATTAAGAGGTATGCACGATATTACATAATCAAATAGTTAAAAAAAACGAGCATCGATTTACCTGATTATAATTCGTTCCATGGATATAAAAAGTAGAAAATATTTTCTCTTACTGTATGTGTGAATATCCCTGAATGCTCTGATAGGCCTCGCGTCGATAGCCTCGCTCCATGAATCACCAAATATTTTATTTAGTTTCCTCACCGGATGCGTCGACAGTTAAGCATCCGATACATTATGTCATTGCATGAACGTTATAGGGGGGTCTGACATTACGAAAACCAAGAAACGTTATAGGGGGAACGTTATATGAGAGGACGTTATAGGGGGGTTTACTGTACTTCTCTTTTTTTTGTGGGAAGTAAAACTGTTTTAGGTAGGAGAATTCTATGGAAGGGTTGGGAGTATTTAGGGTCATAGTTAGTGTGAGAGAAAATACAGGGATTTATATATTTGTAAATTTATGAAGATTATTGTAGAGAGGAGTGGCATATTTTTTAATAAGATCTTTTGAGGGAGGATTTTTAGATCTTTGTGTATCCTGTGTTGCGAATAAACAAAGTTGCGTTTGTAATTGTGCATAGTGTAATAATTTATTTTCTTCTGAAGTTTGTTTATATGTGTAGGATGCGTTGTGCCCCAGATCTGGGAAGCATATAGAATTTGAGGACGGATGATTTGAGGCAGTAAATAAGTGTTTTTTCATTTGAAGGAAAAGATTGTTTTTTGAAAGAAAGTTTTTGCCTATAAGAGAGGACAAAGGAGCACGTTATGATAGCTTGACACGTCCATGATAGCTTTTTATCGAAAGTGACTTCCTGGTACTTCGCATTGGATGTCCACGGGATAAGAGTATTTTTAATGTTATTATTAGGCAGATTTAATGAGAAAAAAATTGTTGAAAAATTTAAGGGTTGATTTGAATTAACCATTTGTCACACCACTTCTGAAAGTTCTTCTAGTAATTTTGCAGTGTTTTATTCCCTCGTGTAGATCGAAAACAAGAGTGGGAAGAGATTCTATCGTTGAGGGACTCTAGCCGTAATCAAACGGATGGAGGAGAAGTTAGACTCTAATTTTACTTTAAAGGATTGATTTTTTTAAAAATGATTGAATCAATTTTATATGTGGAAGGGGATAACCAGGCAAGATGGCTTAAAAATTAGACCGTCAAGCCAGACCTCGTCAAAGGCACAGGTGATATCTAAAAAAATTACACCGAAATGTTTAAAATTAAAAACTTTCCGATTGTGTAGTGATTTTATTATAGAATTTAATTCATGTGGAGCAATGTTTGGGGTGTGTGTGGTGATAATTTCTGAATTAAAGTTGTGACAGTTGAATCTATTAGTTTTTTTTGGGTTTTACGTATGTTTTTGTGTGTGAGAGAGGGGAGAAGATGGATTCTAATGACTCGGCAAAGGCGTTGCATTTTTCTAAAGTAGTGATGACTATAGAGTTATGTTTAGCTTTTAAGGGAGAAAGACTTTGTCGAGATGTTCTTAGGGATTTGGCCAAAGTGCCAAAGAGATTTATTATTGTTATTTAAAAGATCATCTTTAGAGGAAAGGTTGGAGATTTTGACGTTCCAATTGGAGTTGTTCCAGTATCATGATGGTATAAAATATCACTGAAACATATTTTATTCCATCATTATACATGAGGGGCTATGTCATACAATATTTATTATAATATATACTTATTTATTTTATTTATTTGATTACGATGGATGAATGGCACAACAGAAAGATTCCAATGCTCCATTCATCTATATAAAGATTTCATAAACATTCAAAATATTCTAAAGATGCAAGGGGAATGAGTCTCTCACATTAATATTCCCCCAAGTGTCAAGCCATGACACAGGTTAATTTTTAATATTATTTCATTTATATTAAAATTTATATTATTTGTTTTATAATTATTTATTCAACGAAGAATAAATGGCATTAAATTAATTAATTTCACCGCGCCAAACTACCTACATAAATATGTTTATAAAACATGTGGAGGTAATAGGTGTCTTGCTCTTACATACCCCCTGGCCAGTGTTATAAAGCATTCCCTGAATTCATAGTTTTCGTCGGACACCTATCCTACTGCTTACTTAGCTGAGTTGCGGTTAACTTGCATTATCAAAATATATGCATGTTACCTACAGTCCATAACGTATAAGCCGTACATATTTTTTGAACAAAAAAATATTATGTTGTTATTTCAAAAAAGGTTAATATTACCTATACGTTAAAAAATGAATAATTAAAGAATTATCTGTATTTTTAACATTTTTTTATAATTATTTATGATATAATTGTTTAAAATATTTTCTTTCTATAATTACAGATAGGTTAAAAATACGTGTCATTCCTGCTATTGCATTGATAAAAGATTCTTCGATCAAAGAATTTGTTGTAGGTTTTGCTGATCTAGGTAATTGTGATGATTTTACCACAGAAATGTTGGAATGGAGAATAGCTAGGTATGTTTAAATGATTTTGTAATTTAATAAATAAGTGAATATTATATAGTGCATTAAAAAATAATGATTTAATTTTAGGTCTGAAGTTATTGAATATAATGGCGATATTGCCACTCCGCCAGATCAAGCGAAAAAACAGAAAAATTTGTTCGGAATAAAGAAAAAAACCATCCGTGGGGGCGATGATGATTCAGATGACAGTGTTGAATTCAGTGATTGATTTTAGAAATAATATCAATCATTGTCGAATTTATACATTCAACCAAGACTCTAAAATTATTAATAATAGATATTATCAACCGCTTTCACGTTTTATGATAATTTTTTTTATAAATCTTAATATAATTATTAAGTGCACTTAAACACATAAATATAATTTTCAGAGATGGATGTTCATTCTTTATTCGATCTCATAAGCATATGTATGTGTTTTTCAAAAAATTTGAAATTATTAATTAGTAATGTAGCAATATTAATGTTTCCGCTTTTATAATTTGTCGCAATTTATGAAACATAGTGTATTACTGAATTTTTAAATTAATCGCAAATTAAGATCGCAAGCTGGGCTTGCTTAAAAATATCTTTCGTGTTTTGAAACTACCATGATTTATAAATTCATTTTTCAACCATAATTCTTAACAATGAACAAAAATATAATTCTTATTTAATATTCTGCTATAAAGAGATTTTTATTTTAATAAAATTACTCATGTTTTATAATTAATTTTAATAATATTTAATATTTTTAATTTATCTTAGAATAATCAAACAAAATCATAAAAAATAAATAATTTTTAACACAAATTTATTATTATTCATTCTTCCCATTGCATACCAAAAATTCTCGCGCTGGATACCTAACTTTAAAAATATAACTATTGCGACAAAATAGTCGTAATATTTTTTAAAACCTTTCTCTATATGTTTTATATTTGTAGAGTTGTCATAGAAGTTGAGTGGAGTCACAAAAAACACTGAAAGAATGGATAAATAATTCGGACTCTTCGTTTTGAACATTCATTTTTATTTGAATTTATGCTTAATTTAACCTAGCTTCGTAATAGTCTAGCCCAAGAGTGAGCAACCTCTTTTTACAACGGCCAAATTTAAAAATGTGCGGACCGCATGTAAGAAATTTATAATAATACAAACATTGAATGAAGGCATCAAAGTATCTTGTTAATAACAAAATAAACCAAGTATATAAAATTACAGAAATAAAAACACTCATTAATAGAAATACTATAAAAAAACGCTCTCACATTATCATTCTGGTTTCTACTAGATTTCTCACCACAGAACCAGTATGCCTTGTGAACGAAAACCCTTACTTGTTGACAGATAAATGTACTTTCCCTCCTCTTCCCCTGCCTTCTTTCTTCTTCTCTCTGAGGATGTCTTTCCCACGATGAAAGGATTGCTATTACGCGACAGGGTTAATAATCACTTACGATTTGTCACTTGTAACTCGTTATATGCAGATGACAGCTTGGGTCCCCGCGGTATGGATTCGAAAGGGGAATCCTCACGTCACGTGTGAAGTTCCTCGCCTTCCATTCGCAGTCTAAGGAAAGCCTTGCCAGTACTCCAGTAATTGTCTTTTGGCTAAAAAATTATGATGATGTTGATGATATTATATTCAGAAAATTCGTATGGTAAAAAATTAACTAGGCTCCAATTTACTTCAAGTATTATTGTTCTATCGAGAAGGAATCGTTGAAAACCAAAAACACTCCAAGAAATGTCTCGGCGAAACTTGCGGCAATGCATAGTATATAGTAAAAAGAAAAGTAATGAAATATATTTATCCAACTTAATTTGTGCTCTTTGTAAAAGAGGATTTCATGGAATTTGTGCAGAAAAACACTCTTGTGAGGATAAAACATATATTTGTCGGTAACAAATTCTTTTTATACGCCTAATTAGTCTAATTCCAAATCACAAGACTAATCCATGTTATGGATGAGTTAACAAACGTTACCCACTAGTTGTTTTTTTTATGAACTAGATATTTACCATACTGATCTTAACCCATACATCATAGCGGCTCGAAAACAACCGCGTCATCCGAAGAGGGTCTTTCAGAGACTCCAAGCATTTCAAGTCAAGATATTGTTGAATTCTTCATCAATAGCTTGACATTTTTTTAAAAACTGTATTATTTAAATAGTTATTCATTATATGCTTCAGGCAACAGTAGCAAATATTGTTTTTACTTTTTCACAATTGCAGAGAATGAATTGTTATATAATATACACCAATCCCTCGATTAACGAGGTACCCATTTTACGCGGTTTCACTTTTATGCGGTCAGAAAAAACAATATTTTTTTAAGAAATCAAACATATTTTGTGGCAAGTGTCACTCAAATGCATATATTGCATCAGATTACTCCCACTTCAACTACCAGATGTCTGTAACCCTGTCCATTACGTGAAGTACGGCCAAATATTGTTGTAGTTTCTTTGCATCTTTAAAAAACTTATAAACTGAATGAATCTACTGTTCGTACAATTAAAAAAAACGTAATAACTGTAATAAGAAGTGTCACCTCCGGATCCCTGATCAGTTCTAAATATACCTCTTACGTTAGAGATGTTATAAAATTGAAATCGATTTCTTAATAAAATTGTATTTTTTTATGGCCTCGTTTTACGCGGTTTTCTGGAACCTATCCCCTTACTTTATATGAACTCAAACTCTTGATTTACGCGAATTTTTATTTTCTGGAACCTATCTATCATTTTTGTAACGTATCTACCATAACTTACGTTTCTTGGAACGTATCTACCGCGTAAATCGAGGTGTAATAATGATTATTTATATTTATTCTTTTGACTTTTAGACAAATACAATAAAATTATGTTAAGAGTTATTCAAGAAAAATCGAAAACTTGGGGTCACCCCTTCGGTACAGCTAGGTTAATCCATCCACTTGATGCGTGGAAATTCTCGATTCTTTTTATTTTGGAAAATTACTGAGTATTTTACCTAGAAATTGATCCATCGATAAGTCCGTTGAGTACTAATTTTTAGTTTATGGCTTCTCGCGTTTATTGATCTAGATTTGCATAACACACCAGGCCGAGTGTTTAGTGTTTATAGATTGGTAGCTTAGTAGAAAATAAGACAGAAAATGAGTAAACGTAAATTACTCTTCGCGTTATAGATTTGACTGTTTTTATTTTTGAAGTGAGTATTTCTCCCGGCGCTTCGTCATGTGTTCGAGCAAATACGTGCCACTGATTACGTGTTAAGGAAAAGAAATAATGGATTATAGGCAGGAAAATAAAAAACAAGTACGTTATTTTCAATTTTATGTATTTGTTTGGTTGTACACGTTTTTATCAATCCAGTTAAATTTACAAAATTCATGAAATTAAAAATTTAACAGCCACATCTTATTACGATTTTTTGCACAATAATTATTTCTTAATGACGCAAAATGGATGCCGGAAACAACTCACTGACCAACATCCATATTTTATTATATGAATAACGGAATGGTGTATAAAAAATAGTGCACTGCATTATTTTTAAACTTTTATTCGATTACAACATCCATGGCAGCTATTTCAGGAGATTCATCTAAAATGAAAAGCACACCAAATTAAAATCACGATACTTTCCATCTAATGTAACCGTAGTCTATTTTTTAATATCGCTTACCGACATCGTTGAACATATATTCATCTTGGTATTCTTTTAAAAATTGTGACGAGCGGTGTTCATCCAAGAACAGGGAATATACTTTTTTCACATCTTCCATCCCAACCTGAAACAATTTTTAAATTAGTGTAAAGCCGATTGCAGATAAATTAATTTTTCACGCAAATACAAAAAAATAAAGCGATACCTCATTGGCTTTTCTTCTGCGGGCTACGAGAGAGGCTGTCGTAATTAGTTGAATGGCATATCGCAGAGATGTTTCTGTAGCAATCCTAGTTAATACGGTGAGCGCATCAGCACTCATTTGACAATCTTCTTCTTCACATCTTTTTAGATAGAAAAAAATATATTAACAAGTTGAAATTGATTTGAATCTTCAAACAAAAATTAATTCGTACCTTATATTTAAAATTTCTTTAAGTTCGGATTGAGAATATGGAGACGTTGGTATAATTATCATTCTATCGAGTAAATCTATGGGTATACCTGCAAGACAAAACAAATTTTTACTTGTAATTTCAAAAAAAAACAGAGGCGGCTCGTCCTTAGCATCCGGGGCACTGCCCCACACACATTTCTTCTAATAAAAAAATAATAATTAGCTGAATTATGCGAACAGAACCGTATTCATATGAGTTTGGGCATTCGTGTACTCTCCCTGGTAATATGGTCGCTAGCTTTGATGCGAACTAGTATTGTTGTTAAGCTAGGTAGTGGAGGTAAAGAGAAAAGTTCCGCATTACCGTATACAGAAGATCATTTTTTGTTTGCTGCGTAAGTCTGTTTGGGGCAGATTTCTGTATGCCCTGGACATGTGGTCGCTAGCCTCAATTTAGCGGTCCGACGTAAACGGGCGTTGTTATTTGTCAGTCAGTGGATGTTGTTTGTCAGTCAGAAGTTCCGTATTGCCGTAAACAAAAGGTCGCTTCTTGTTTGCTGCATAAAGCTCTGTTTGGGGCAGACCTGTATATGCCCCACTGGTCTATATTTTCTACTCGATTCGAAAAATAAACAACTCTGTTCAATCTCATCGTGCCCCACCTGTATTTAAAGTCACGAGCCGGCCCTGGAAGTAATAATATGAAAACTCACCGTGTGGACTTTTGTAATTTGTGCCTCTGATCCGAGTTATACCCCTGTTTGTGGCCATCATCACTACCGGTGCCATGTCACTTTCTAATGCTCGGTTCAAAAATGAAAAGCATTCAATATCTAACATATGCGCCTGGAATAAATATAAAATGTTAATATTATTTTAATACTTAATTAAATTAATATCAAGCTATAGTTTTGGTTTAAAAAAATACCTCATCTACAAAAAGCACACCAGGAATAATTTCAGCCTTTCCTTCTTCTCTCCATTCTGCAACCTTGCCATTTATTTGTTCTCTCACTTCAGTTTTAATTTCACCCGTATCACCTAAATTAATAAATTAATTAAAAAAGAGAACAAATGCATAAGGATTGATAAAAAAAAAATATACGGAATTTGTCTCCGCCACTAGAAAGCATATTTTTCATCGAACTTTGTACTTCATATCATATTTTATACCTGAAAACAGTGCAAGGAATCCGTGTGTTCTGGAATTAATAACATCAACTTCGTGCAACGTTACAGTGTGAACAACTTCTTTCCTCTTTTGAAGCTCGCCTTCGGGACATTGGACAAACCGTGATTGGGCTCCTTAAAAATACATATAGTTCAATTTTCTATACACATTTTTCATTTATAACGAGAATAAATTCGTACCGGTTGCATCGTAATCACGGGCTCGCGTAAAACTTCTTCCGAGGCGAGTTATTTTCCCGGTGGCTTTGTCGATGGTGATAACATCGCCGGCTTGAATCTAACAATATAATAATTATTATAATAATAAAGTAAATTTATTCATTTTGATTCGTAAAAATGTTAAATTACCTTTTCCTTCATTAAACTTTCGATCATCTTTGTTCCCATATCATAATTTGTTTCCATGTCTGTCGTTTTCAAAGTTAACTTTCCAAATTTCACCCCAGAGCCGGTAGCAGGACGGTCCACTTGAATTTCTACGACTTCGCCCTCAACCATTTCTGTTTCTTCCCTATTAATCATAAATGAATAAGTTGTTTTAAGCATTAGTTTCAAAATAAATTATAGATTGTGAGCATATTATACGAGACTCTAATTGGATGCCACTATAATTAAAAATATTAAATCTAAGAGATTTGTATGAAATGTTGCTTGTTTTTATTGATTTTTATGAGTCGGCAAGACTAAAAATTTACAATTTGTTATGTTCACCATAGCAACAGAAGAAATGCTTCCGGACTTACTTGATTCTGACTCCGATTGACTTGCGAATGGCCTGCGTGAGCGCCTCGGTCTTGCTCATCTCGAGCGAATAGATCTCGAGCCAGCCATGCTGGTGAAGGGTGTGTCTGGGCCGAGCGCCTGCGCCAGGGCAAGCGCGATGGCCGTCTTACCGGTGCCAGGCTGGCCGGCGAGCAGTACGGCGCGACCAGCGATTTTTCCATCGCGGATCATACGAAGCACGAGACCGGCAGCTCGGCGGGCGGGCGCTTGGCCCACGAGCCCCTGGGACACGGCCCGCGGCTGCAGCGACTCATCTAACCCTAGTCCGCGGATGTGCGAATGCGCTCCGATACGCTCGATACGAGTCAACGCTCGCACCTCCTGGACCTGAGAGGTCGCCAATGACGGCAAAGTCGCCATGCTGCTCTGTCTGTCAGCTAGCTACAAACACGCGCGCCAAGTGACAAACGCCGGCAGCTCTAAACGCGCCCGATTGCGACCATAGTCGCAGTTGTTTTATCGATAACCTCTCGTCATCTAACAATCAATATCAGAAGTTTAAACCGATAATTAAATTAACAGAGCATATGTATTGTCTTTAACCATGTAGTTTAAACTACATGGTTCAACAAACAGTCTGAAGAATCAATATGCCGCCAACTCACAAATATATCATGGATATTAAAATGACAGCGGTAAATTTGGCCCTATGTGCAATCGCAATAAATGCGAACAATAGAAGACAACGACACCATTTTGTTTTAATGGTGTCGGCGCATTTTAGCCTTCGAGCAGTCGCAAAAAGGAACAAAGACCAAAGAGGTTGTGGTGGTTATGTCATGACCTCCCTAAGATTAAACAACTTCGACAATAACCAATTACGAGGGTTTTTTTTTTGTTAAGCAATATTATAAACTAAGTTTGAGCACGTACGCTTCCAAAGAAAACACACGGACGCTTCCAAGAACTTTTCTTCGTCGACCAAACGGTATTGTGAGACAGTTTTCTTCGCCAGCCGACACTACCGACCTTCGAGTAACTTCAAGACAACTTGAACCTGAGATAACTTTCGTCTTATATCTGAACACGCAAAGCTTTGTGACACGTAGGATTTATATTAAAAGAGTTATTCGAAAAAAATAAAAACTTGGGGTCCCAAATAGACACACTCTATCGGCTAGGATAATATTGTTTTTTTATCATAAAATATTCTGGGTTTGCTGTCAGCGATCGTTAACTCGAAAAACTCGAAATAGCTATAAAATTTTGTAAAATAAGTCAAAACATTCACCCCCCTTCCCTCCTTCGAGTAGAGTGCAAAAGAATAATAGAAGTACCACGATATAATAGTGAATATTTACAGGAAATCAAAGATATGTACATGTATAATAAAAAATAATTAATTGTAATGTAAAATATATTTAACTAATGCCAAAAAACAAGATATTTGTTGCTTGTCTGTACAATAAACAATCCAAGACGTAGAGGATTGCATTGAAAAAAAATGCGGTACCTCTCATAATAGATTTAGGGGTTTTGTTGGTTTTGTATACAGTGGAACCCCCAATTACACTATTCCGAATTACGCGCTGTGTTGAAATATTCGCCACAAATCCCCCAATTGCGCGGTCGCATTCACATACAGTCAAACGTGCCAGGCTATACGCACACAGCTTCACCGAATTTTAGTGTTAGTGGGGGTTTAACTGTATTTGTTATTGTTCATCGTGTTCATTAGCAGTGAATCAGTGTCCACACATTTGTCGTCTAAGAACGCACATATATTTTTATAATTTTGTATGGCTTTTCTACAGGCTAGAAAGATGCAAACAGTAGGCTAGTGTATAGGCAGCCATCTTCTCTGCGATGTCAGGCAGCGGTGGAGGCGGCAGCGGCGGCGCAGGCCGGAACGAGTGCCGCATCTACGTGGGCAACTTGCCGCCCGACATTCGAACCAAGGATATTCAGGATCTCTTCTACAAGTTCGGTGTTGTCACCTTTGTGGATCTTAAGAACCGGCGCGGTCCACCGTTCGCTTTCGTTGAGTTCGAAGACGCCAGGTACCGCTTTGCCGTTTAATTTGAATGTTTAAGTCTGTTTTTTAGTTTGACTTCTTATCCGCTTATAGCCATACGCTTCGTAAGGCGGAGGCCAGCTTTATTTATGTATTTTAAAAATAAAAACAAACATTACCTACATGTTTTTTATCCTATGGAGGATAATACCTTACTCAAGTTCATTATTGATTTTATTACAGAGATGCCGATGATGCAGTGAGAGCACGTGACGGATATGATTATGATGGATACAGGTTGAGAGTGGAATTTCCACGCGGCGGTGGACCTGGAGGCCGCAGCGGAGGACGAACCGATAGACCGATGGGTAATTCCAGAGGAAGGGGGCCCCCAGCTCGGAGATCTGAATTCCGTGTCTTGGTCACAGGTATAATCTTGTTTAACAATGTATTTTATATACCATCTGATTCATAAAATCAATTAAAAAAATTGCAACACATAATAGTTTACTTCGGTTGAACGGGACAGTAAATCATAGAATCAATTGTAGTGACAATATGTATTATCAATATTTTAGGACTTCCCAGTTCCGGTTCTTGGCAGGATCTCAAAGATCATATGCGCGAGGCCGGCGATGTTTGTTTTGCTGACGCTTTCAAGGATGGCAGCGGAGTGGTTGAATTTCTACGCTTAGAAGATATGAAATACGCTGTAAAGAAGTTGGACGACTCTCGCTTTAGATCGCATGAGGTATTGCATCTTTTTATTGATTACATTATAACAACGTAAAATATTTAATTATTCGGCAAAGTATTTTCATTTTAATAAACCCGTATTGATTATAAAAAATATTAATACAAAACAAAGAAACGTAAACAATAAAAGTATAATTATTTATGAGTTGAAACATTCGTATTAAGCATTGCGAATTTTAAAATGAGATTTGTACAATTTTTAATTGAACATTTGAATTTATTTTTTTTATCTATTTGTGGAGACCCGGTGACATTTCTGGATTGGATACTTCAAGCGGAGGCGTTGAAGGAAAGCGATCTACCCTGAAGTTTTAGGAATTTGGATAACCGCAACTTGTTCAGGATAGTCTATGCCTGGGTAAAATCTGATTTCAGAAAATCCACATTCCAGTCAAAATCTGTTGATGTTGTCAAATATTTTCAGAACATTTAATTTTTGTAAACCGGACACGTCACAATTTGGTTTAACGCATTTATTTTTGCTTTCAAGGGCGAAGTTTCATACATCCGAGTGCGAGAGGATTATGGCGATAATGGCGGAGAACGTTATGGAAGTCCCGAAAAAGAAAAATATAGGTAATAATTTAATATTTTTAAACAAATCGGATATTGCGTTATTTACAAAACGTTACTTTTCTGCTATCTGGAACCGTTTGATTGTTACTTATAATAGTTTTAATTAAAATAATTTAATAATAGTTTTCTGTAACTGCGAAATTTTGATTGCGTTCCAAAGTATCTTTACATATGACTTGAAATGATGCCACGTTGATTTTCCGTGTCGTTTGGTTCTGCTATGTAGTGGATTTCCGCACTCGCTCAACACTGACGAGGACATCAGTTCCTTCTACGCAGGCTCCTCAAAAAGGCTCTGTGGTGAAGATTGCACACTTCAAAGTCTCTTTCTTATCGTTCTCTCCGTTGCAGATTTCTCGCATCACTGTGTGATAATATGGATCCTTATTTTGCTTCATACTGAAGTACGTTGGCTCTCAAAGAAAAAGTACTAGCACGATTTATCTCTGCGAGCAGAAATAATTTCTTCGATGCTACAACAGCAATTAAATCTCTGTTGCCGATTGGATCGTTGTATCTCTGCGAATTTAGTTTATCAGTGCTCGTGGAAATACAGCAGTTATAGGTAGTAGATGATAAGTTACGTTTTTATCTAATTTAGAGCTGCGTTTTGACAGAATGCTTTCTAAAAATCAATCGCATCTTCCAAGCTCTTGTCAATTCATCACCAAGTTCTCGTCAATTCCACAGATTAATCCTTTGCATCCGGTCTTCAGTTTTAACCGTCGATTGAGATTTTAAACTGACAATAATCCTTTCGTTTGCAATAAAACCACAGCCTCTTTTAATCCATACATCACGGTGGCTCGAAAACAACCGCATCGTTTCAAGCATTTCAAGTCGAGATATTTATGAAATCTTCATCAATATCTTGACTTTTTCATGGCATGCTTCATAATTTGGTCGATATTTTTGTTTTTTTACTAACAATCATCATCATAGGCGCAACAACCCTATTCTAGAGCACTGGCCCCATCCAATACCTTTCATTTTATTCGGTCTGCCGCTCCGTCTTCCGGTAAGTTTCAATGATGCAGTGTCCTTCTGTGCTCAGTCCAACCACCTCGGCCTTGGTCTTCCTTTCCTCCGGGGACAGGAAGGCTTGTTAACCATAAGCCTTTTCGGCGACTGACTATCCCACATCCTCGACACGTAACCGGTATATCCTTGTATAGTCGGTACAGCTCCTTGTTGCTTCGGATACGTGATTCCCCATTGTAGAATTCTCTTCGGGATGTCCAGTTGTCGCTCATCTTGTTTTGTCATCAAGTCCAACATTCAGGCCTGATGATTGTTTTGTAGAGTTTGACTATGGTCTTCTTTGAGAGGAATCTCGACCGTAGATGCTTTTGATGTCCAAAATAGCACTGGTTTGCGAGCATGGTTCTTCTCCGTACTTCCAAATTGGTTTCATTATTATTTGTAATAAGTGAGCTGAGATATGTGAATTGCTGGACGGCCTCGAAGCTGTACTCTTCGACTCTCGGGGATTCAAGGGTTCGTCCACGGTATGCGGGCATGTACAGTGGACCCCCCCAATTATACTATCCCGAATTATACACTGAGTTGAAATATTCGCCGCTAGCCCCCAGCTAGTACGGTCGCATTCACGCCGTTGCATTGTGACGAATACATACAAGGCCGACTATTCATTTGACACGGGTTCGGCTACACACACACAGCCGGGCGGCCGTCTGTGCGGTGCATACAGACAAACGTTAGCTAGCGTCTGTGTATTCGACACGTGCCAGGCTTTACCCTCGCATAATACTATCCCAATTACTACGGTCCCGATTTTAGTATTATTGGAGGGTTAACTGTATTTTGTCTTGGACTCATTAATCTTTAGTTCCATGCCAATTGGCTCTCTCATCTTATGACGTATTTAACTTATCAATGTGACGCATAAATGACAACGCTCTCAGCGACGTTTCGCCGCCGACGTCACTCACACTCGCTATTTTTTTTTTGCTATTGCAATTGCAGACAATAAAGGACAATGGACGATTATTTATACACATAGGATTTATATTATAACAGTTGGAAAAAGAGTAAATAAATTATTTACTTTAAAAAGGATGGCTCCCAGGAAAGTAGTGTAAGAATTTTATTTTTTATGCATGTATTTTAAATATGTTTATTTTCGAAAAGGTCTCGATCGAGGTCATATTCATCCCGACGAAGTTCTCCGAGGTATTCGCCGGTGTACAGGGCTCACAGCAGATCTCGCTCGAGGTCCCGTTCTGATTATTAACACCCGCCGTTGACTCTATAAACAGAATCAGAATTGCACTCGACTAAGGCGCCGCATTCTCTCAGACTGCACTTAGATGTCAACATAAATCGAGTGTATGTATGATTACAATAAAACTGTGTTTCAGCAGTCGGCATTTATTTCCACAACTGTCGGAAAATAAATACAGTTTATTTTTAATTTATATATGTGCTTTTTAAAAACGAGTTTTAATTAATATATGAATCATTCCCAGATTTTTTTATATATCATCAAATACAAATCTAGATTGTAAGAATATAATAAATATAATACAAAAATACGTCACTTTGTATTCTAAAATGTTTAAGTGAAACTTTCCTATTTGTACTTCTGTTTTATTTTGTTGTATTTTAAGAGATTGTGAAATTAATGGTTGTCTACGTTTGATCACGAATTTATTTAATTTCATAATTGAGTCTTTTAAAAATTTGCACTGCAGTCTACGACTGCGGGGAAGTGTACAAGTTCTTATAGTTTTTGCTATGAAACTAGTCTTACTTTTTTTTTTAAATTGATTCACCGTGTAATTGTTTCGAGACCCTAATATAATATGTACCTTTGAAAATTTCCATTAGTTTCATTTATTTGATAAACTAATATTTTTTTTTCTGTTCATATGTATGGAATGGCTTGGCTGGAAGCACTGGCAGGATAGGAAAGGAGTGAGGAAGGATTTTTGGATCTCTGGAACGCAGATGGTATTGTTCTGGACACAATCCTCTGTACGGATAATATTCAAGGAAAATTATGTTTCGTAAAAATATTAGCAAAACACTTCTCTCGTCAGATATAGTGAAGGGATTTAAATTTCTGGTTTGAAATTTGACAGTTTATTTATATTCGAGAGTTAATTTTAATTCATATGGAAAAATTCTCTTTGAATACAGATTTATGACTGAAAAATGTGATAAAAAAAAAACACCTTCTTGTACTCAGTGCTATTTTGTTGCATTAGTGTTTCGTTGTTAAAATGATACGTTGTGGACACGAACTGAAAAAAAAACGATCGTAACATTAAATAATCTCGGACCGTCGTGGGATCAACAAATTCTTCAGCTTCGGAAACTTTCTAAACGCTTTGATTAACTTGGAATGTAACCGGATGGAACATCTTTTTTAGCTAAAAAAAAAAAGAATTGGAAGATATCCATATATTCTGGATTACGCTTGTGGGATACATGCACTTTGGATTCCTCCTCGTTGGAAAAGGACACCTATGCATTATATACGGATGTATGGTATAAGTTGTATATTATAAATTAATTTTTATTTTTTTTTCTGCATGTTCTACTGACGTCTTTTGATTCTGACTAATATAAATGAGATCCAGCACATCTGAAACGATTCTCTATCCTTTATTGCTGTATCTCCGTGTTATTGAAATGTTTATGCTTTTTATTGGATGTACTACTCATAACTAATATTTCTCAATTTACGAGAGCGTATAGAGTATTATTTCTCTGCGTTCTCCGCAGTGTCACGATTCGTGGTTTTGACATATATTTTTTTCCTCCATGTACAAATAATAATATATTCTGTCCAGACGAGAGATTATGGGATTAGTGTAATATATAAATTATAGTTCTTCAATGAGAGTAAGTCTCTTGTTCGTATCTCTCCAGCCTACAAGCCCAGCCTCCATGTATATAGTTTGGCAGTTAGATCGAGCTTCTCAATATTTTTTTTTTGTTACTCTAGAATAAATTAAATAATAAATAATTCGGTGTGAAATTATTTTATCCGTATTTGGAGATTCGTGTTTAGTTTTATCTGTAAATTGTATTGGAAAAAAAAATATTTTCTTAATATCAAATTATTCTTAACGTCGAACGGCATACGAATATGGCCGAGACGTTGGATCATTTTAACATTTTTTTTTTAATACATGATTGTTACTGTTGTTGTGTCTCATGTATTAATTTGTCTTAAGAACATTCTTCAACATGTTATGTTACAACTGACACCCTAATTCGAACATTGATTTCTCTGCCTGCCTGGTTTTTTTTTTATATTAATAATTGACAAAATTTGCATTCAATTAGCATTGGTTGGATTTTTTTATTTACTATTTTAATTAATTTAAAATGAAAGACTAATTTTTATCACTATTTGGTTTTTTTTTTCAGCTATATGCATATCGTCGATGTAATTCGAAGAGTGGTTATTTGATATTTATTGTTAATTGACAGTTCAAACGTGTATAATGTAATCTCGTACATATTTTTAGTTACGCAATAAATATCAGTTAATCGTCTTTTCGTGTTGCATTTGCAATTTATGTAATTATATTTATAGTTTGAAAATAAAAATATGTTTTGTAAAACAAGAATTCTTTTATTTTATACCAAACACACCATGATGACTAGGGATTCTGTGCCGAGAAGCTTCTGAATTATCATACTTTTTTTGTACCTCATTTCAGAAATTTATTAATTGAAAATTTAGAAAGATTTTTGCAGGGTTTTTTCGGGATTTATTTTAAAAGACCATTTTTTTTATCCAGACTTCTGTAGTCGGCACCCTCATGTCTGAGGGTCGTGACCATTCTTGTTCCGAATCTTCTTGATTTTGTCTCCAGGATTCTTTCCATTCTGTATCCCGCATCGCAGCTACTACGGTGGAGCCTGGTGGTCTTCACTTGATCACTTCAGCGGGTGAGCACCCTGTCCCTTCCCCTGCGTCCTTGTACATTTCCAAACGCGACAAGCTACTCCAGGCTATCGTTTCTTCTGGCGAGATGTCCAAAATATCGAAGAATCCATTTGAGACATGGTAGAGTCAGACCTCGTTTAAGACGGACAAATTTGTGCGTTTAGCGGTCCATGGTATTGTCTTCTTTATGGTCCAGGTTTCTACGCCATAATTGAAAATTGAGAATACCAGACTCTGCACTAAATGATTTATTGTCTTTTTGGATACCCTCCTGTTTTTCCAAATTTTCGATAGCTTTGACATTGTATTTTTAACCATACCTATTCGCCTTCTCGTAAGTAGTGATCCGAGATATAGAAATTTGTTCAACCCTCTCCAGATCTGGATAGCTGATTACTTCTGTCGACTATCATCAGTTTAGTTTTATTAATATTGATCTCGAGTCCTAGTTTTTTTCTATTCGCTGCCAACCTTTTTAAGCAGATCAGCCATTTCCTCTTCGTTGGTGGTTATCAATGTCGTATCGTCAGCATATCTTAGGTATGATAATCCTCGAACCCTTAATCTATTCTTAGTCAATTATCCTCAGATAAAATTAGAAAAAAAGTAGATTAAATAATAAACATTTATAAACCTTATCCCTAAAACCCCATAAATAACAAAATCCATGTAATTAAAACATAAAATTAAATTAAACTTCGATGTAAAGGAAAAGAAGGTTAGCAGCCTTACACCCTTGGAATTAAGAGCAAAGAAAAATATTTTTTATCCTAAATTTAATCTTATTCACAGTGAATTTGGAGATGCACACAAAAAGTGAAATTTTCATAAATAACTAAAAATTTATAGAGTCCCTAATCATAACCAATGACCATTTCCTTGTTTTTCATAATAAATTATTATTTTAACGGTGAAAAATATGCAAATATGCTCTTGTGGTATTGGTTAACATGCTACTGATATAAAGATTAATCTCAAGCATTCAATAAAATACATTTTCAAGAATTTAATCGGATCGGGGTTTG